>JAAGNO010009089.1:91172-120430 GCA_033439905.1 Ceryle rudis
ACCAGTGCTGCATTTAATTTAGATTCTTTGTTTATCTGTCATTACTCTTCTGCTTTCTTGGTTTTGTACCTTATTGCCCATCTCTTCATCTCCTTCTTACAGTCTCCATTTTTTCTGCTCTACACTCATAGAGCCCAGATTCTTTCTCTTCTCTGTTTTATTACCATCTTATGGTCTTATATTCTTCTTTATTTTTCTCTCTTGACACTTCTGGTTTTCTGTCTTCTTCATGATGTTTACCCAAGATGATGTCTTACTAGTTCAAAAAGACACGTTTGTCCAAATAGGAGTTGTAAATATATTTTGAATATCATGAACCAAAAAAACCTGTAACAACAGCTAATTAGTCATTGAAATAATCAATTGTAATGCTTACTTTGCATGCTAAATAGCCATTTATTTTGTGGTTAACCTGCATCATTTTCTGATGACAATTAAGCTTTTTAAGAGCAAAAGTTTAATTTTGTGTTTGCATCTGTCCATCAATCCCAAATATGAAATTGAATTGCAGGATGTGATAACATGGTATTTGTGCTTATATATTGTAAAAGAGATGTAAACCGAGATGAGTATCTTTTGGTAAGGACGGTGCTTCATCTATTTTGATCTCTCTGTGTTTTCAGCTGTCTCAGGTAAATATCTGGTCCCACTGCAATCACCCATTGACTTCATTGAGACCAAGGATGTTGCCATTTATAAATTTCATGCTTTACATGAATGAAATCTTCTTATGTAATCAAACCTAAATTCATTTCTAACAGAGAAGCTGCGGTGAGAAAGGATATCTGAAATGAATCAAAAAACACTCTAGTCTCTTCAGATGCCATATCCAGATAATTTTTGCTTTTTAGATTCAAAGCAGGCAACCCTAAATGGAACAAAGAACCTCTTGTTGCTTAGCACCAAATCATAATGCAGCAGGTAGCCCATAACTCAGTTTAGCGAAAGTATCATCTACCTGTTAATCATTGAGTATCACATATATGTATATTAAAAAAAACTTAACAGTGCAAGTGTAAGTCCATATTTATGTGTACATTGCCTGAATTATCTTCTGGTTACCGTGATTGTGTCTTACCATTTTCTGTGCATAATTTTAGAAAGCAATTGCTGTGTTTCTCTTCCTAACCCCAGCTGCTCCATACTGGATAACAGCACCCAGAAACTTGGTCTTATCTCCTGGAGAAGATGGGACATTGATCTGCAGAGCTAACGGCAACCCAAAGCCTAATATAAGCTGGTTAGCAAATGGTGTTCCTATAGCAAGTAAGTTTCTTAATTACCTTGTATGAGAGTAAGAGAATATGAGCAATATCAGGGTGGTTTTTCTTTTCAAATACAAATGAAAACTGTGTATTAGAGTATTCTTTGCCTGACAGGTAATACTAAATTATAAATGAAGTGATAAAAATACTGTGGTTCATAAAAGCTGAAAACAAAAATATGTCTCTAATGTGCTTGAAAACACTAAAATCATACGTGACCGTACTCCTGGTTATTCTGTGTAGTGTTCTGCTGGTACTGTCCTTGTGGAGATGGGGCTGTAGTAGCAAAGCTGTGCCACGCCCCTTTACAGGGATATTGTTGGGGTGTAATTTTTACCATTGTGTTGCCATGGTAGTCGTGTTTGCTAGATCTCCCCTTTGCTATCCCACTGAGACACTAATTTTGTCTAGAAGTAGCAAAGGTGACATAAAAAGTCAAGTCCTCACATGCATGGATGTTCAGGGCACTTTTGCAGGATTTGCAGCTTACATCATGTTTGAGCCTTCCAGGCTTCAGCACAAAAAGGTAGCAACAGCAAAGCCGACTGAACGTATCAGCAAGTTCCTGGCAAACAGCTTGTGCCAAGTAGATGTCAAAGAAAAGGAACCCCTAAGGCATTGAAACAGCTGTTTCTGTGTGCATGGGTAAGAAAAGCAACCCTGAACTGATGATTGAGTCACTTAATTGTTGTAGTGTTACGACTGGCAACACTGTATGACAGACACAAGATAGCTGCTATGAATAGCACAGCTTTACTTGGGAGGAGCTTGCTGGAGGACACTGAAATGTGTTGTCAGTTAGTTTGCACTCAGCATAGCCGGTACTGTACAGTCACACTTGCTGCTTCTACCTTTATCCTTCCTCTTTCATAAAATGGTATTACAAAACCAGTCAATCTACCTTGTTGACTCTTGAGAGAGAATGTCCTCTCAAAGCTGTGCTGACCTGTTGAAAGTATAACACTGTGCCTTTCAGGAGTTCAGTCTGTTAATGAAGTAAATGTCATGAAGTTTAGGACATGAAGAAGGATTCTCTACAATGAGAATATAAGAAATAGCAACAGGCAATTGAGAACCCTCATCAGATATATTCAAATATTTGGGATACAGGAGAGATTAAAGTGGAGTGAAAAATATGCAACTTTGGGGGAAAAGTGAGGGTATGTATTAAAACAGAAATATTTAGCAAAGGCCCTGTTTCAGGAATCCTAATTAAATGCAAGTTGAGAACTTTAGCCTGAGATTTAAAATCAGAAGTTTCCACTGTCTGAATGAGTTGTGTAAGCTGACATTAATCACATCATCAAACAATAGCATTATAGGAAAACACCAATGTAATTTTGTATTGTATATGTTGTACATAAATATATCAATGCATGCCTTATAATCAAAAGTTGGGGACCTGTCCTGCTCTTCCATTTCTGGGTTTTCGGTGATCTCATCTTCCTTACTATTTTGTATATAGTTAACATTTACTTGTTCTGTTTTGTTTTAAGGAGATTTTTATCATTCTGTCCTGATAGTTTCACTTTTCAGGCCTCTTGACAAGTAAAATCTTTTTCACCTGGCTATGAGATTTGCCTTTGCCTCTAACTGCTTCCTTCTCAAAGCTGTAGGACATGCCCTTCAAATGACAGACAAGCACATTTTCCAGAAAACCACTGACATGTTTTGCATTCTTGCAGGATAGCATGAAAACATTAAGAAACAGAGAGTTTTCAGAAGCAGCTGCAGGGTGCCACTGAATTTCCCAAATACAAGGGTAGCATATGTTGGCTGGCTGGCTGGCCTTGAGGAACCAGTACACAGAGTCTTATTGAAGGAACTCAGTAAAAATTAAGAGATTTTAATTAAATTACCCACTCAATCTCAGTAACCATAACACATGAAATAAATAACTGGGTAGCTCAGCCTTATGTTAAAGGTCACTTTCACTACTGAGGAAACTGAAGTTTTATCCACCTGACATATTTAAGTGCAAGTTTATTGGATGCTCCAGTACATTGAGTTTGTCAGGGCATCTAAAAGAGAGAAGCATTGTGATCACAGAAAGTGCAGTTCTGAAGATTCTTGTGATTTTGTATTATTCTGAGTTACCAAAGCTGATCTGGAAACCACCAAGTACAGAGTGTCTTTTTGTTCACTTGTTACTGAATTACAGAACTGAGTCCCTCTTCTTCCAACTGAATGATTAGTAAATCATTGTAAAAGGAAACTAAAGCAGCTGTTTCAGCTTCAGGGCAGTACTGAGAGAGCTACACCCATGGCAGTGTTTCAAAGAAAAAGAGCTACATTTGAATTTCAAAGCCCTGCTGTCATCCTATACCCCGCAATGTGCCTCCTGTGGCCCAGTAATCTGTTTGCAATACTTTCATTTTCTATTGGAAAGCACAACTGGGAGATGTTTAATTCTTCCGGTTTTGTTTTTCCATAATACAGTCAGACAAGGAAGAGGGAATGTTGAAGAAAGAATCATTCGTCCGTATCTCAGTCAAAGGGAAAGGCTTAAATACCGATAAGGAAAGGGGAAGAATAAAGAAAAATGTAGTGTGTCTTCAGCGCCTATGAGAAAAAAAGAAAAAAAGAACTTTGAGATTATGAGTAAAAAGATATTCTTAAATTAATATTTTACGTTTCCTTGAAATATTTTCACTTCATTCCTTCATCAGAAATGCTTAAAAGAAAAATTCCAGCATGTGTGATTAGAAAGCTGCTTCAGACATGCTGGAGTGATAAGCACCTAACCTCCTAATGTTTACTCACAGGAGTAATTTGAACTCAACTGCACAGTCCCGTTGAGGTCAATTAGAATTACTTTGGCAAATAGCAATTGAAAGTTCAGGCGGTGACTCTGCCTTGCCCTGTGCTTCAATTAACACTCGAGATCTGCATTATTTATACCGCTGCATAATCCGTTGTGTTTTTCTGCTTTGATATTTGCCATGGTTTTACAAAAGGGAAGCCATGCATGAAGTATCTCAACTTTTAAGAAAGTAACAACCCAGATTAATTGGGAAGGGGAAGCACTTTCATAATTGGACTTCAGAAAGGCACAGCAAATACTGCACAAAAGACTAATTTATTGGTTCAGTGGTTTATAGTTCATGATGAGCTATTAAATATTAAATACACACACTTAGATTTACGCAAAGTAGTGCACTGAAAGGCACTGTTTTATGTTCTTTCAGCGTGTTCTTCACTTGTTTGTATTGCATTTCACACTGAATCTTGGGGTTTAGCTAGTCTCCATTAGTAGTCACATTGAATTTAAGGCAGAAACATTAGCCCTTAGATTTCCTTCATGAAAAGCCTTGTTAATCCCTGGCTCAGAGATTTGTCATCCATCGTGTTCTCTGTTAGTACATGCACAAGCTGTTCACCACAGCCATGGGAGGGTGTGGGGAAATCTGCTAGACTCTGATGCCCCAAGGTGTTCAGGCTCAAGGAACAGAGGACTGACAGGGCAGCCATCTATCCACTGCCTCTGCTGTCATTTGTGTTGCAACTGTGCGTTTGGCCTAGAAACTGCAGCAGAAATGAAAACCTTTGATGATCAAGGTTTTTATTCTGCACAGCATAGTCAAAGGACAGTCATGGCTAGTGCAGGTAATAACTTGCTCTCCCTTTGGAGGTAACATTACTATCAAAAATAGAAACTTGGAAATGATGATTTCAGTGATCACAGGAAAATATTTTGCTGAGGAGCAAGTGAGATTGGTAAGAAAAGGAAAATGGCATCTTCTTCCATGTCTCATCTCTTCCAAAATTCTTTGTCAGTTCATTGTAAGGGGTAGAGTAAGGCAAAATTGGATTACTTAAGTTTCTTGTTTTTCTTGCTTATGTTCAGTCTTGGTTTGACCCTATACATTCTCAAGATGCACTATACTGCCCACCCTTGCTATTTCACTACCAATTTTGCATTCAACTCTGAAAGTGTAGCTTCCAGCCCCTCAAAAAAAAAAAAAAAGAGAGAGAAAAGGATTCTAGTCACATAACATTCTCTAAATACGTATTATGTTATTTAAGCAATATCATCAGAGGTGTGAGAGAACAGGTCTACCTTGCATAATAGCCCCTGATTTGGGTTTTCAGACGTTATGAGGAAAGTCAGCTACAGCCAGAGGAATGTTAATTGGATGCTCATTCATAGACTGTATGGTTCATGATCTACAGAAAGCCGGGAGGTCCCTCCATAGGGGACATACCTTTTAAGCCACCTCAATGACTACACACTGGATGTTCTGTCATATTCTTCTGTTGTCATAGCTAATCTGTCTGAAACCAGATGTCCAAAATTATCCAAATAATTCTTTAAAAACCCCATTCAGTTGTAGTTAGTTTTAACCAGAGAAAGACTTCTCTGGTTTTGAAAGTGGTTACTATATTCATAAATTACTCATGAATGTGAGTTTTGGGAAGAATAAGCAGGTCAAGAAGAGTGGTAGGATACTTCTATCAGAAGTTACTCTAATACAAATGTTCCTGTGATCCTGTCAGAACTTGAAAAGCGTGCATGAGCAACGCTATACAAGGATTATGTTTCTACATTCATTGCACCTAACCTTCTGTCTTTGCTTTCTTTGTATATTCCCACAGTAACAAGGTCTTCAAAGCTCTCTCTGAAGTTAGAGTTGTTGAAAGTTATGGCTTTAGGGCCAGTCAGTACTTATCTCATGCTCCCCTTTGCATTCACTATTATTTGAACACAAATTTAAGGACAGAATTATAGTTGTAGAACTACAACAACAAATGTTCAGTATAGAAGTATGTCACAGGAGAAGTCAGAGATCACTCGGATGTGGTCTAGCAGTTACTTTATTGAGTTCTAATCAGTACATTAGCTTACGTAAAGTATTTAATGGCTGGATTTGTGTTCAGTGCTCAACACTTAAAGTTAGTATGGGATATGAAGATTATTGCATAAGCTTTCTATAAGCATTTTAAACGTTACGTACATTCAAAAACAAAGTCTTTTTACCAACACATCAATGTCTGTTGTCAGGCAGGGATCTCTCAGCCTCAAGGGGTAACACTGAGAGGCATCCCTACTCTAGGGGAGTCACTGCTGTGCATCCAGCTGCTGTGGAGGGAGAGCTCAATAGGCCATGGTGGCTGCAGAGATTTTTATAGTGTAAAGTGGTTGATTTCTAGTTAGGCTTTCTACTCTGTTAATGCGGTTTTGGCCACTTATCAGCCAAGTCTCCAACTCCTTTGGGTTTGGTGCTGAGTCCTCACTGATAGCCTCGCACAATAGGATTAACTTTGATTAGGCCTACTTGCTGAGTGTCTGCCTGAACCAGAGTTCAGTTAGTTCAAACAGGAGGAGTGAATCAGTCACAAAATCTAAATCACATAATAGGCTCAGGTTCCCTGAGAAAACAATATTCTGTTCTTGATGCAAAATGATAACTCAGCTATGCTAAAGAAATGGGGGACTAAGCACTCTACACTTAAACAACAGACTTTTTCATTGCATTCTTTTTCCAAAAATCTTATATAGTCCCTGTGAATGTATGCCAGGACTGATTCATAACTTTGATTTGCTAAAGAAGATGCAGGTATCTAAAGACAGTAATCAATAGTTTTGCCCTTCTCTAAAGAGAAAATGTTTTCTGCTTTCACTGTGGTTTTCTGTGAAATTTTACTGATTTTACTGACCTAGGTAAATTAATCTGTAGAATTAAATACTTCAACAGAAAACATCTTGACAAAATATGGATTTTTTTTTTGTTCCAGTTTAGAGCATAATAGTGTGTTTTAACTGCTTCTGTTCAGAGAACACATCTCATTGGCATAATTTTTTTTTTTTTTTTAAATCCAGGAAAAAGCAACAATGGTGCCACAGTGTGGTTATTTAAACATGCTAACAAAAATAATTGTTTGGGGTTTCTGAAATTTATGAAACAGATGGAACTGTGCATTCAGATGAACAGAAGCTATTCAGGGGGCTGATGACTAACTGTGACAAACGTATCTGATGGAGACTATATGTTCTCTCTATAGGAATATGCTGTATGTGGCTACAGAGTCGAGAAGCTGTCTTATTACACAAAGCAACGGAAAAATTAGGTGAAACCAGTCAATTGGGCCTTTATCCAGAAAGGACATAAATGTGTTCATAAGCCAAGTTGTGATGTTACTGGGAGTAAATGTTGGCTGTTACAGGGCACATGTTTAGCTGTCTGTTACAGCATCAGAAGTCCTACTGCCAAGTTCTCATCATTCGTTACTCTGGTTGTACAAACCCATTTTAAGTATTATTTAATTCTTTGTTATTTTACCTATCAGTGCTAAATTCAGATTTTTCAAACAGGTCAGAAGCTTTTTCTCATGCAGCTATCCGGTAACATGTCCAGAATCCTCATAAACACAAACCAGTAGTGCTTGAGTGGCCCTGCCATCGCCCTCTTTCCCCAGAAAAAGACAAAAGGAGATGGAAGGGTCTGAAGTGCTTGCCTCAGTCTTTCCTGTCAGGACCAACCTTCAGGGATCCCAGGTCCCAGAGACTAGGGGGCAAGGCTGGAATGAGATATACGTTTGGTGGAAGAGGATCAGGTCAGGGAATACTTAAGCAAACTGGACATACCTACGTACATGGCCCCTGGTGGGACTCGCCCACAAGTGCTGAGGGAGCTGGTAAATGTCATTGCATCTTGATAATCTTTGATTGATCATGGTAACTGGGAGTAGTGCCTGAAGACTGGAATAAAGCAAATGTTACTCCTGTCTTCCAGAAGAGCAAGAAGGAGAACCCAGGGAAATACAAACTGGTCAGCCTCACCTTATCCCTGGGAAGGTGATGGAGCATCTAATTCTGGAAATCATTTCCAGGCTCATTAAGGACAAGAAAACCATCAGGGGCATTTGGCATGGCTTCACCAAGGGGAAGTCATGCTTGACCAACTTGATACGCTTCTGTGACAAAATCACTGGCCTGAAGATAAAGAGAAAAGGCATGGATATTTTCTACCTGGACTTCAGTGAGGCCCTTGACACTGTCTCCCATAAGAGTCTCATAGACGAGCTGTAGATGTATGGGCTGAATAAGCAGACAGTGGGGTGTATTAAAAAATGGCTGAGCAGCCAGGCCCAGAGAGTGATGCTGAGTGGTTGGTGTCTAGTTGGAAGCCAGTAACTAGCAGTGTACCCTGCGGGTCAGTCCTGTTGAACATCTTCATTAATGATCTGGATGATGGGGCAGAGTGAACTCTCCGCAAGTTTTCTCATGACACAAAATTGGGTGGGGTGGCTGATGCACCAGAGGGTCATGCTATCATCCAGAAGGATCTCGACAGGCTGGAGAAGTTGGCTGATAAGAATCTTGTGAAGTTCAAGAAGGAAAAGTGCAAAGTCCTGTACCTGCAGAGGAGCAGTACATGCTGGGGGACACCCAGATGGATAGTAGCTTAGCAGAAAAGGACTTGAGCATCCTGGTGGGCATCAAGTTGACCATAAGTCAGCAATGTGTCCTTGTGGGAAAGAAGGTAATGTTATCCTGGGCTACATTAGACAAAAGTATTGGCAGTAGGTCAAGGAAAGTGATCCTTCTACCATCTGGACACCATTCTGTGCAGCTGGCTGTAGGTGGCCCTGCTTGAGCAGGAGGTTGGACCAGATGACCTGCAAAGGTCTCTTCCAGCCTCAGTGATTTTCTGTGTGTGAGTGCAGCAGCATTGCTTAAGATAGTTAAAGCAGATGGATGATACAGAATCTAACTTTTAGGGCCTGGTTCTGCAAAACAGAGTGTAGTACGCGGGGAAAGAGATGTAGGTTCTGTTGGCTTTTCATGGGAGGATGAGGCATGTAAGAAGGCAGGCTGCTGAACGGATGCCAGTCTCAACAGGGAGCTTTCTAAAATCAGTGCTCTTCAGCATGCAGGTGGCTAGACCAGTCAAAAGAAAGCACTGACTAACCTGACACTTTTCCTCAGTTTGAATTTTTTTTCCTGTTGGGACGCATGGCTTGAAGCATCCTTCTGTGAACAGGTACCTACCACCTTTCCTTCAGATAACTGGAGAGAGATATGTCTTCTTTTCCTTAAATACGGCAATGGGAAGGGAAGATGCTATCCATCTTTTTATATGACAATTTAATGATTGGATCATTCTTTTAAGATCCAGTTCCTTATGACTGGCAGTCATAGGATTGAACTAGTGGCTTCCGTCTCTCTGAAGGGACTCTACCATCAGCCTGTAAAGTATTACATACGGGAGTCTTGTGCAAGGAGGGGAATCTGTGCACATATGAAAGATCTGTCTGTGTGCAGAAAATGCTGTAGGATTCAGAGGGCATGGGTGGAGGGAAGCCCAGAGCCTGGAGCAGGAAATAGCCATGATTGGAAGGGCCATGGGCAGATCTCCTACCTCCTGGGCCGCTTAAAGGTGATTTGTATGCAGAAACAGACCACTTCTCACAGCTGACTGGCCTGCCTGCTGGGCTACTCACCTCCTCCGTCTGTTTTCAGCCCATGAATCTTTTAATGAAAATGGCATTTACATAAACTAGGAAGCAATGTGAAATGTGGAACACAATAGGAAGTAAAGCAGAAGAGGAGAAGAATAATTGCCAGAAATCCTGAAGTCCAGAAAATAAACATTTACAATTCCAGTAGTACCCTTTTCTTCCTTTCTGAAATTTTTGAATTTGTGGTACTGATTTGAACTCAATGTGACAGAAGATAAGAGTTAAAAATGGAGTTGAAAACTGGTCTTGAGGCCTCTGTTTGGAAATTGATATTATTACTTTACATGCAAAACTGCCTTAGAGCTCATCCAGGATCTAAGAAGGGCCACAGAACTGCGGCCCCCTTCATCTGCTTTCTCTTCTCCTAGATAATTCAGTAATAGATACTTACCTCAGTAGATCTGAGAAAATGTAGGAGAAATTTCTCTATTTTCTTTACAGATGAGTACTGAGTCTGAATCAAAAGGTTTTGTCACTTACAGAAAATTGATATTAATTTAGTTAACTGATCTTTTCTGTGAATCCAAAGGACTGAGAAATTACTTTATATGAAAACGTTTTCCACAAATATGTATATTTGCTCAAGCTCCAATAAGAAACATGGGTGTCAATTTTGATGATGCAACCAAACTATGATGCATTTAGTGATGCATAAATGCATTTATTTTTCATATTAGTATATCAATAATTTTACCATCAAGATCTTCTAATGCCCTCTTAATATATTAAGCTATAGGTTGTGCATTTTTATTGTTCCTCTCTAATTCCATCCAGCCATATCATAACTGACAGCTATTATTTTTCAATAATATCTTAGCATTTCATTTTTGGTTATAGTCTTGATTATTCTGGGATACAAGAGCTGTTTGACAGCTCAGGCTACTACACAACAGTTGAAAAAAATGGCATTGTATTAGCTCTTACATAAGGGAAAGAGTGCCACCTACTGTATTACTGTCACTGCTCTTCTTAAGACTGTTTCTTTATTTCATGTTCAGAGAATTGCTTATGCTTTACTCTGAGAGAGTTTTCAACTGAATAAGGCTGGATTTTGTATTTGGAGAATTATTTTAGGTGTAACAATCAATCTGAGAAGCCAAAACCTTTAAGTCATAGAGGACTGTGTCATTCTAATGGCATTTTCTTTTGATATTTCCTTATTTTTCTAGTTATCGTCCATATTTGCCTGAATCTTTCCGTATCAGTATTTTTCCTCTGTATTGCATGCAAAATATTATTTCAGCTTCACTTCTTTGAAAAATGCAATTAAAAAAAAGCATCAAAAATGGAAACTCTACCATCTTGAGTTAAATATTTGTAGAATTGGAAGAACTTCTGTAATCATATTGAAAATCACTTCTTAACCAGAGAGTCCCCCAGGAAAACAGAAGAAAGGGCATATTGGTCTTTCAAGTTATTTCTTCTTTTCAGAAGTATGAAACACAGCATACAACACCACTTCAGGAAAAGCAATCTATCTTTTGTCCTTTCCACCAACAGTTGCTCCAGAAGATCCTAGCAGAAAGGTAGATGGCGATACCATTATTTTCTCACATGTACAAGAAAGGTCAAGTGCTGTCTATCAGTGCAATGCTTCTAATGAATATGGATACTTGCTAGCAAATGCATTTGTGAATGTTCTAGGTAAGAAATAGATTTTATATTTTTAAATTTTCTTGGGTATTCATTTGTCTCCTCCTACTACACAGCTTGTACACTCAAGCCTTGCTTCAGTTTGTCAGTGGGAATGGATATTTTTCTTGAGCCCTGTAAAAGGCAAGGATACACAAACCTCGCTTTTTCTAGGATATGCCTGAATTTCACTTTCACTATTCCTAAGCAAGAAGGATAGTTGTGAAAGTTGGAGAAAGCTTGGAAGAAATTTTATCTTTTGTT
This sequence comes from Ceryle rudis, assembly GCA_033439905.1. Classification (NCBI taxonomy): domain Eukaryota; kingdom Metazoa; phylum Chordata; class Aves; order Coraciiformes; family Cerylidae; genus Ceryle; species Ceryle rudis. Next base: position 102,797 of record JAAGNO010009089.1, read on the forward strand.
TGTTCATGTAAATCAAGCAAATGGAAGCGTAAGAAGTAAGGCAGGAGTTAATATTCCTTAAGTTAATATGTTTCAGTACACTTCCACTGATTGTGGATGATTTGGATCAGTTAAATTCTCTAAACTGCTGTTGCAAGAGGACACGATTATGTTTTGAAGGTTTCCTAATAATGTGTTACTAGTTGCAAGATACTGTGGCCTCTCTAATGCTTCTCACTGAATTTAACAAAGCTAGTAGCACAATCCTAGGCAGAATGGCCTCTAAAGACTGTCCTGCAGGAACTGGCAGATCTTTTGATTGAGAGACACTGTCCTTTAAATGAAAGAGAATGTAGAAGTTTCACTAAAAATACATCTCGGCTTCTTTCTGCCTGGAGGTTTGTTTGCAATTATGTACTTAAGTATGTTCTCAGGAGTTTGTCTTCTTTAAGTATATTCTGATTTAAATTTTCCAATTATTTTAATTGCCTTTGGTACCCATCCCTGTTACTTGTAAACATGGAATAAGCATTTGTTTTTCACAAGATAATTCTCCTACATTAACATTTCCTCAGGCTATTTGCAGTAGAATATATTTGGACCTAGACTGAGACCAGAAAGCACTTCAGAGAAGTATGTCAGCATGTAATTCTTTAGGCCATTATTGATGTCTTAACATTTTGGTTTTGCATCATTGTATCTATATCCAGATATCTCTGTCTTTTCAGCTGAGCCACCAAGGATACTAACTCCTGCTAATAAACTGTATCAAGTCATTGCAGATAGTCCTGCATTGCTAGACTGTGCTTATTTTGGTTCACCTAAGCCTGAAATTGAATGGTAAGCTATGTGGTGTGCTTTGGTTCTATAAAAAGAGACAGTTCTATCTATGGAAACAAACATTTGTAGTTTTAAAAGTATTTTTACTCTATTTCCAATTTTAAAATAGTGTATTTTTAAATATATTTTATTACAGTACACTAATACGGTATTAAGTATGCTTAATGTAACCACAGTTAAGTTAGCCTTACAGAGTCAAGTTTAAATTTCATCATGTGATTCTGTTTGTATTTTCTAATATGGTAGTCCCAAGTTTGCATTTTCTGATAATAAAATACAGCAGAATTTACTTACGATGTTGGATAATTATATTGCTTTTTTATATAAAGGTTTAAGGGAGTGAAAGGTAGCATCTTGCGTGGAAATGAATACGTTTTCCATGATAATGGAACCCTGGAAATTCCGGTGGCTCAAAAGGATAGTACTGGTACATACACATGTGTAGCAAGGAATGAATTAGGAAAGATACAAAATGAGGTGCAGTTGGAAGTTAAAGGTAAGAAAGGAATCATTCTTTCATCACAGGTTAGTATGGGATTTCAGATTTTCTAAATATCTAATAGTCATTATAAATTTCAGATCCAACAATGATAATTAAGCAGCCAGAATACAAAGTGATTCAGAGATACGGCCAAGTTTCATTTGAGTGTATAATAAAACACGATTCTACCTTATTACCAACAGTTATATGGTTGAAGGACAACAGTGAACTGCCAGATGATGAAAGGTATGGACAAAATAGTTTTATTTTTAATTTTCTAGTTTCTTTTGTCTGTTCCTTTTCCTGAAAGGAAGGACTACTGACATTTTCCAAAAGAGATTGATAAATGTCATCACTATCCCATATTTGGTGACTAAAGGACTTACCTAGTGTGGTGAAAATACTAAGAGAGAATTCAAAATAAGATGAGAGGTAAAAAATGTTAATTGTGCACATTGACCATATATATCAATTGTAGGAAAAAGATAATTGCCATAAGAAGCCAAATGGATAATGGAGGACTATTTTGCTCTAGATTACAGATAATTAGAACTTGTTTCAGTATATTTAGAAATAAAAGCATGTTAAGATAGGCAGTTACTGTGGGAAGAAGGTCAAGAACTAACATAGTCCCATAGCTTCCATTGCTGTCTAGCTATGTGCTGAAATACACAAGTGTTTGGTGATGTCTTATGCAAGTTTCTTATAACAGTACCAGTTATTGAAAATTCAGTGGCTGAATCTGTTGTATTTACAGGTTTCTAGTTGGTAAAGACAACTTGACGATTATGAATGTAACTGATAAAGATGATGGAACATACACTTGCATAGTTAATACCACTCTGGACAGTGTTTCAGCAAGTGCTGTGCTTACTGTTGTTGGTAAGAATACTCTCAAACTCTGTGATAGCAGAACTGTATCTAATTACTGTTAAGTATGAAAACAGTATTAGATTTAAAATGAAAAGCACAAACGTAGTTTAGCTTTCAAGGACAGGGAAAAGGAAATGTCACCTATTTATAAATGTGTTTCAATTTTTTAAAAATATAGTTTTATCCTAAAATTTACCCTTGAATCAGCTACTTTAAAAAGGGTCCAGTAGCTACAGGACACATCCAGTTTCATGCTTTATAGGTTTTTATTTGGATCACATCTGAGCTAATACCAAAAATTACATATTGCAGAGTATTTGAATATAAACACATTATTACAGGAATCTCTTCTGCAGCTAAATTATGCTTCAGAAAGACTAAGCATGGTATGACTTTTCAAGGATTTTCTTTCTAAATTAGTTCTCTCTGTTAAGTTTCTATGATTGCAGATTGTTGTAAAATATGTTACTGCCCCAAAACTGCTCCTTCTCCCAATTTTTGACTGGTTTAAGTAGATGTCCTAAATGATTGTTACTTGAGTTCATGCAGAGATCCAGTCAAGTGTGCTTATGTTTTAAAATTGTGTTGTGATCAGATGCCTATCCAGAAATGACACTTGCCAAATGTCTAGTACTTATTTAAAAGTTTTTATAAGATAGCTTGCTATATTTATTTTCTTGATCTGTCTTCATGTAAAAAAATCAATTAGCCAAGAATACTTTGGTAATTTTTCAATGAAAAATCAACAGTCTATTATTTAAAATCAACCGTTTGCTATAAATAAGTTAATTTTTCTTTGCCTCTAATAATTATAGTCTTTAACTACCTACAGTATTCCATTTCTTTGGCTACTAACTGATTAAATCCTTTATATTAATGTTCTTTTCAGCTGCTCCCCCAACTCCAGCTATCATTTACGGTAAACTAATATGAAGTTCTCTTTCTACATCATCTGCCAGATGTATTACTCATTTGCCTATTGCAAAGTGCAACATCTTTTCTTTTTTTCTTTTTTTTTTTTTTTTTTTCCTTCCCTTTTTCCTGTGTCTGTGTGTGTGTGTGGTTTCATCCCATTTTACCAACTGCTTCATTACTGGAGTACTGGACTTTGGAATTTTACAGTGCAGGCTGATTTGTGTTTTAGGGAATAAATTATTTTCAGAGATAAATTATTTTTAATAAATGGTGGATACAGTGTGATAGTTTTTTCTCACTCTGATGCAAATTAGTTACATAACTGTATAATAAATTAAAGATCTAAAAGCTAAATCTACCTGTTCAGTGAAAGCTATTTCACTGTCAAAGAACTTGCACCAATCAAATTATGGTGTGTTTTTACATTGCTTTTGATGACAGCTTGGTAGGCCTGGTGTACTTTATTTCATAGTTTTTGTCTTCATTTTACTTCACTCATAAAATGGATAATACCATATTGGCCAGTTTGGTTTATGATTGATGAAATTGCTACTAAGGATTTGAAAATGAAAGCTGAAATTCCCCCAAAATATCTGTCAGTCAGGTGCAGTCTGAATTTTAACAGTATATAGCCTTTAGCATTTTTTCTAAATTTGGTGTTTAAAATACAAGATAATATGCCTAAAACAATTTTGAGTGTCTTAAGCACTTCTATGTAAATTGTATCACTTTCAGTGAAAATGTTTGTGTATTCTTGAATTAACCTACTCAGCAGTCTTGATTTTTGTGTAGCAAATCATATAATGAATTATTTCCAGATATTTGGAATGGACAGTTACATCTTTATGCATTGTAAGGATGTATATTAACAGCTTGCGTGATATTTCAGGATTTTTTAAAAGTACAGCCAAAAAAAAAAAAAAAAGGACTTATAAACTTACAGTAAGTTTCTATTTGAACTATAGCTGTTTTGAACTCACATGCAAAATATTTCTAGTGATTCTTGAACAGCTTCTTTGATGTGAATGCTTCTTTATTTTCCATAGAATCATAGAATATTAGGGGTTGGAAGGGACCACTAGAGATCTTAGAGTCTCCACAACCTCTCTGGGCAGCCTGTTCCAGGGCTCTGTCACCCTCACAGTAAAGAAGTTTCTCCTCATGTTGAGATGGAACCTTCTATGCTCAAGTTTATACCCTTTATTCCTTGTCCTATTACTGGGCACTACAGAAAAGAGATTGGCTCCTTCCATTTGACACCCACCCTTCAGATATTTATAGATGTTAATGAGATCCATATCCATTAAATATTTCTAGTTACAATAGGTAACCACCCATAACCATTCAAAGATAAACTAAACATGCATTTCATAATTCTTTGCATCTCCTTACCTCCCATTATACCACAGAGCAATCAGGTGTAGATAAAATCTAATATAGATCCTTGTTAATGTATAGAAGTTTCCAGACACATCAGTTCTCCATTTTAATCTCTGTTTTGTAACATTGCATGCTAACGGTCATTAAGCCATGCTTACGTAAGTGAGTAGAACTGCCCTGTTTTATTTGTGGAATTCTTTTGATTGGAATGTAAGGATTTTTTTCAAAGATGGAACTACATATTCTTGTGTGATTATTTACTTTGTGTTCATTTGATTTACAGCTCGGCCAAATCCACCTTTTGACTTGGAATTGACAGGTCAGCTAGAAAGAAGTGTTGAACTCTCTTGGATACCAGGAGATGAAAATAACAGTCCCATTACAAGTATGTTTATTTGTATCTGTTGCATTACATGATCTGTTCTCAGATTCCAAAGAGTTCTGAGATAAATGTGATGTGCAGCATGGAAGAATGGTAAAGTCTTTTGCTACTGTTGCTATTTATTGATGTAACAATAAATACTTAAACAGATTTTTTCTTTTTCCTTGAAGTCTCGTATGTACTACTAGACTTGCAGACAGAATGGTAGTTAGTAAGGAAGCAAAAAGCAGTAGTGAAAACTTTGTGTTTTTTTTTTTTTTGTTTGTGGTGGGTTTTTGTTTGTTTTGGTTTGGGTTTTTGATTTGTGGTTTTTTCATGTATGTATTATTCTCATCTTTTCAACAAAGACTTTGGTTCAGAAAACATTCCATCTCGAGATCTTTATCTCTGAGCACACAACACCCAGCTATAACTTGGATAGTAATTTGGCTCCCATTCTCCCTCCTTCTTACTACTCAGGTCAGGATGATATCTGCAAGCCTTAAGTCCTGAAGGGTATGATTAGTGCTATTTATCTATTTTATTTCTTGAATATCTTGACTTCTCAAACTGCTGCGCATTATTTCTATGTAGTACTGTAAGTATTCTTATCAAAACAATTTCTAGATGCCCCTCAGAATGTCTTTAGTAGTGCAAGTAGGATGTTTGTGTCTTATTCTGGCTTCTTGTCCCACCTATACATGAGATGAGGAGAATTTTTGTTACACAACACACAAACGTTTCATGCTCACCTAAATTTCATATATGTAAATGTTAGGTTCCACAGAATGTACTCGGACTACACATTCTTCTCCCCTTTGTTTACTGTGTCCCAGCAATTCCTCTTGCCTTTTAAAATCTGTATCTCATACCTAAGGGCAGGTCCTTTTGTCTTTGGTAATGAATATGATTTTCTTTCCGAGTTCTACAAAACCTGTTTATCCCAGAGGTTATATACTCTGTAGGGTCTCAACAGTCATCATCATACTGTTCACACAGAGAGCTTTCAGGAAATTTAGCTTCTAAACGTACATTCCTTGACAATCTGAAGATCCTGAAAAGTGCCCTCAAAAACCTTCAGGTGTTGGTTCTTGACTTTAAATAGCTTTTCACTAAGCCAGTCTCATTGGGGAAAATGGAATACTCAGCGAGTTTTATTCTTGTACAGGTATTACTTATTGTCAGCTTGATACAACTAAGAGCAGTATATTTGTCAGACAAATATTAGTTTTACATAAGAATTTCAATCTTGTCCAAATTTCTTTCTGTGATAGTTCAATGGTTCCTGTTAACATTAAAATCCAGTACCTGAGAGAGAGTTTGTGTAATACCGTTGTTACCTGACAAGTAGCTGCGTTAGTGAGAGTACGAAACAATAGAAGTAAGAGTGTTTCTATTATATTTTTATCTAGGTGAGATTTTTGAGATCACATTATAGATCTGTGTTCTGGTTTATATACTTGTATTTCAATTTCTGTGATTTTTAGAAATGTTGATTAGATCACTCCCTTCTGATTAACTCATTCAGAAATGCCTACAGTGAGCTCGGAAGGTGTTGCGAGTTCTGACATAAAGTTGGATTCAATTTCTGTTTACAGACTTCGTAATTGAATACGAAGATGGGCTGCATGAACCAGGGGTATGGCATTACCAGACGGAAGTTCCTGGAACACAGACAACAGTACAGTTGAAGTTGTCTCCGTATGTCAACTACTCATTCCGTGTGATAGCTGTCAATGAGATTGGCAGAAGTCAGCCGAGTGAACCATCTGAGCAGTACCTGACAAAATCTGCAAGTAAATAACTATTCCTGCTTACCCTTGACTGATTTTATGCTATGAATGGCATTGAATTGGCTTCAAATGCAGTCAGCAGTCATTCTTGTTCATGTGTAAAATATTTTATTTTTAGACCCTGATGAAAATCCTTCTAATGTACAAGGGATAGGCTCAGAACCTGATAATTTGGTAATAACGTGGGAGGTAAGATTGTTTTTTTGAGGTTTCATTTGTTTGTTTTCAAGTCTGTGATTATAATTTTTTTTTTGAGAAATAATAATGATCTAACTGTGAACATCATATAAGAATACCCGATGCATTGCTTGCTTAAAACAATCTAGAGAAAGAGTACAATGCAGACATTCTCCCATCTTAATTTTCAGGAAAAAACCTCATGTGTTATGGGGGAAAAAAATAATTAAATTATGGTGCCATATTTTCCTTGAGTGATTTCTCAAGATAAGCCATGAATTTTGTAATACAGGATGTTTCACTGCCAATTTAAGAAAACTTAAATATGTAAATTGAGCTTTTTCTCAAGTAGAGTCTTTTTTTTAGAATGAATTCTAATGTGAATTCTAATCCTAATTCTACACTCAACTTTAGTGAGAAACTAAATTGCTCTGTATGCTTCCACTAAAAAACTTCTATGGAAAAGTTTTCTTTGTCACACCCTTAGCATCATGACAGGCGCTCAAGGAGAGCTTCCATCCCAGGCAAGAAACAGTGTCTAGGGAACACTGTTTATAAGGAGTTGATGTTAGTCTGCTTTTCCCTCTTCCATTTCTTAAGAAATATTTGAAAGCCAAATACATATGCAGAAATCTCAGTGTACGCTTGCGTGAGAATTTGCCAGATCACCATTCAATGCAATTTTGAGTAATGAATGAAAGGCAACTGAATTGACCTCCTGTAAAAGCTCAAGCTTGGAAATTTCAGCAGTGCTTCTCTGGCACAGAATACAATGGTAAATTTTCAATAAAATTCTAGAGAAGGACCAGGGTATTTCCTTTGCAACTTTGGATTTTTCAGACGCTTCAGAATATTCTAAAAAGTATTTCTTTTCATTTCAGTCTTTAAAAGGTTTTCAGTCTAATGGACCAGGGCTTCAGTATAAAGTCAGCTGGCGTCAGAAAGACGTTGATGATGAATGGACATCTGTTATAGTGGCAAATGTATCTAAATATATTGTGTCTGGCACACCAACTTTTGTTCCCTATGAAATAAAAGTACAAGCTTTAAATGACCTGGGATATGCACCAGAACCATCAGAGGTGATTGGACATTCAGGGGAAGACTGTAAGTTTTGTAGTTTGACTCAGTTGTACTGATTAAAACCAACTAAACGTGTAACCTAAATGGGTATTTAAAACACTAAAATATTGAAGGAGGGGGATGGTAGTTATTTTTTAATTAATGTAATTTGGAGATAAGCCTTCATAATACTCTGTAGTATTAATCCTCAGGTCAACTTTTTAACATAGGAACATTTTTACCTACTCCTTGAATGCAGCACAAAGACTCATTCTGAAAAAGTATGTTCTTGTGGTTTGTCATTCTAACTTGGTACTTGTTGCATCCTTTCCACGCAGTGCCAATGGTCGCTCCAGGCAACGTGCAGGTTCATGTTATCAACAGCACATTAGCGAAAGTGAATTGGGACACAGTTCCATTAAAAACTGTCCGAGGACACCTTCAAGGCTACAAAGTACGTACAGTCACAACCATTCCGTTTCTCATTTATTAAAACAGATCATTCTTCTTCTGTGAGATTGTATCCAGATCGAAGTAATTGACATGTAAGAGGACTCTTGCTTTTCAGTGAGCTCATGAGTTTTGCTGACAAGAGCAACAGCATTGCTTTTCATTTAAAATTCAGCAGTGTTCCAGCCTTGTAGCACTAGTCTCCTGTGACATTATCCTTGAAGAAAAATGGGATGTGTTGAAATTCAGTTTGTACACATTATATTGATTTAAAAAAAACCAAAATCATATTTTTACAGATCTTATTCCAAAAGGATATTTAAAGAATGAGGAAAAATACTTTCTGTAGGATTCTCTTCTAGGTGTAATACTAAGATTAATCACATAATGTGATTAATCACATTTTTTTATTCTGAGTAACTGGCCATTTGATAGCTTATGCTGGATGCTGTGTCTTTTTGGAGGCCAGGAAAAAGCTCACTTTAGAAGCTCCATTTAAGGAGATAGGAAGTGGCAAAAGATTTGGAGTGTGCATATAATTCAGGGAAGCTTAGTGTAAGATAATGCGCTGGCTTTTTTGGTAACTGGGAAGGCTGTGTTGGAGGCAAAAGAGTGCAATTAATAGAGAATGGGAGACAGAAAGACTTCAAGTTTAGAAACTGGGGGAACTGGTGTCCCTGGAGGACGGGGAAAATCTGATGACAAAAGTTGCTTCAGATGTTGTACTAGAAGCCCATCAGACTAATTTGAATTGTTTCTATTTAAATGAAAGGAGGAAAAAGAAATATTTGAAAAATGAAAAGAGTAAACAATGTTTTGAGGAGAATAAATGTACATCGTACATCTAAACTGGAGGGCTAGCATTCAAGAACATTGAAACTGAACTGCAGTGCATTACAGCTGGTTACCACATGAATGTGAGTTCCTGGTATGTGGGTATCGCTTACTTGGCACACGATAACCACCATCCAGGGATACTTAAACTAGTTCTGTTTGGGCTAAGCATAAGTATTCATAGTTAGTGTGGTACTTTGCCATGGATGATAAACTCATGTGAGAAACAGGCTGTCAACTGTTTATCTCTTAGATGACAGTCTCATGTCAACCTGGTATTTCACACACAAATGGGCAACCAAAAGAAAACATCCATTATATCAGTTAATTCTTATTATTAACTGAGTTACATGAACACTAATAATGCAAGTGATCAAATTCCTGTTAAAGTTTATTAATAAATATAAAAAAATAATATAAACTATAATGTACACAATGTCTGCCCATACATCAGGTATTAAGTTCTTACCCTTCAAAGGCATTGTTACAGTGAGTTGTCATATCCTGAGTTTAGACAGATATTTCTTTTTTTCTCAGATTTGGAGTCTCTGAGGTTTATTTTCTGTCCTGTATTTACTAATGGGTTGCACACTTTCCTCTCCGGTTGTCCAAGGGGTTAGTCATGCCATAATTACTTCTGTTTAGTGTTTTAGTCTTCCACTGTATACAGTATGGGTTTGTTTTTTTTTTTCACATGGGTAGGAGAACCACACATTTACCCAAAAGTAAGCACAACTGGAGCTAAAATAAGTTAGTCAATAATCATAAAACCTAGCTCAAGGCCACAGGATTGACAACAGACCTGTTCACTGACTACTTTTGCTGTTATGGCTAGGGCAAATGTGACAATGGTATATCCTCAAAGAAGTTATACATGCAGCAAAAATTTCTTAAATATTTTTACAGATACAGCTATATCAAGCTAGATAGGTTTAAAACTAAACAAGGCTTAACAGGTCTTAAGGCCTGGTGAATAGTTATTGTTATAAATCTTTGTCTGAATGCAAGCTGAAAACTTTTGATGCATGCAGAATATGCTTTGTCTCAGTTCTTGACACAGATTACAGCACATATGACTTATCTTTTAAACACAACAGCAAAATCCTACTAGGAAACTCAGGCTCTCCTAATTAATGAAATTATTTCAGACAGTAGCCCAATGTGCAGTGTTGCATTAGGGACATATTTCTTAATAAAGAGGGGTATTTCTGTGAAGACTCAGGTCATGAAGACAAATGTATGAACAAAGGAGGAAGACATCTAACTAGCAGCAGTTTACAGCACATCACTCATATTTTGCTATTGTATTAATCTAGATATTACTTGATATACTGTGGTACTATAAAGCATTTCAAACCTCAGAAGAAATTTTAAAAAAAATTCTTTTCACTGTTACTGCTGCCATTTTTCTCCCATTATTCTTACAAATTCAGGGGTTATTCAATACAGTGTGAAAAATGGGATGCAGTCTCTTAAGTGTCATATTCCTCTTCCAAATCGCTGTTTGTCAAGCCCAGCTTATTAAAGCTCTCTTTTCATTTCAGCCTGGCTAGCGACAAGCAATGACTGAACTATAATAATGTGCTTTGTGAAACATTACTGGCTAACAATTCTTAAAAGATCATGAACTATACCTTACGAATTTTGATACCAATAGTACCAACACTTCAAGCTTTTGTGAGCTTATAAATGGCTTTCTACACTGGTTGGTCAGATAAGAACTACAGGATGACAGCTGGCAATGTTGAAAAATATTAACTCAATCCATGTAAAACACAGTGGAATTTACAAGTGATTACAGTGAAATAGTATGTTGTTAGCAATAGAAAGCTGGTGTTAGTATAACATTGCTTTGCAAGCTATCTACTTGAGCTTTGTAAGTCTTAACAGTTCCTCCTTTTGAATTTGTGTGAGATCCCAACTTCCTTAATTAAAGAGGTGTTTTGCAGTTGGCCTAAAAGGAATAGGAATTATACCCGTTTAGATTGCTTTATCAGTTCTATTGTGTGATCATACCCACATGAATATGGTGCTGTTGAAAATGAACAGTGATGTATTTCAAGGTCACAATCCTAGGAGCAACACAAGTTTCTGTAGGGGCAGTTGTTAACATCTGTCCAAACATCATGGTAGAGAGATTTGTGTAGTAAAGGGAGTGCAGCCAAGGGAATTATTCCTAAGGTTCATCTGTAGTTTCTTAGAAACTCATTCAGCAAAATAGACACCAGAATCATCTTTGTGGGCTGATCTAATTAGCACATCAGTAGTCTTCCTGTCCCTAGGTGGAGATCATTCCATAACTGTAACCTGAGAGTCCTTTCAAAACTTTTGTGTTTTTCCAGCCCAGACAATTCTTCTGGTTTCTTTCCCGTTTAAAATAATCTATTTGGCTTCCACATCACAGAGGGTAGTATGGTTGGGTGTGTGACTTAACAAAGTGGCAAAGTGCAGGTCTGCTTTGGAAGCTGTGTAGACGTTTTACTGAAAGAATGGATGGTATGAATGAGTCCTGCGTTTCAGACGGACTTGCTAACATGAGAACTATCACATACTAATGCAGTTCCAAATCAGAATTTGTGTCGAACTGGCTTTGAGCATCAGCAGAACTGGCCTGTGACAGTCTTCACCCAGTTGTGTAGACATACCTGTTCCTGGACAAGATCTGTTCCTGGAGCAGGAAAGCACTATGCTGTGTCTCAACCAAGCTTACGAAAAGTGTTTATTCCTACCTATAATTCATGGACACTCACGGAAAAGCTTACAGTTTGTAAAATCAGAACACCTAAACACTCACTCTAGATTTTCTTTTGTCTTTAGGTTTACTACTGGAAAGTGCAGAGTCTATCCAGAAGGAGTAGGCGGCATGTAGAAAAAAAGATCTTGACTTTCAGGGGAAACAAGACTTTTGGAATGTTGCCAGGGCTGGAGCCCTATAGTTCTTACAAGCTGAATGTTAGAGTTGTTAATGGTAAAGGAGAAGGACCAGCAAGCCCAGACAAAGTATTTAAGACCCCTGAAGGAGGTATGAAATGAGAAAGCTAGAGAATAAATTTAAATGTGGTCTATTCAGAAATAGAACACTAAGGGTTTAGTTGCTGAATTTGCATCTTGGACATCATAATAATAATAATCTGACTCAATACAGTAATATTCTTAAGAATTAATAATTCATGAGCTGGTTTAAGTTAATCTACTTTGTATTTACTGTGTATTCTTCTTAAAAGTTCCTAGCCCACCCTCCTTTTTGAAGATTACTAACCCAACATTGGACTCTCTGACTCTGGAGTGGGGTTTACCTACCCATCCAAACGGTGTTTTGACATCATATATACTGAAGTTTCAGCCAAGTAAGTTAATGATGGCTATATAAGTCTGACTTAGTTAATTTATCTACCAAGTATCATCCATATATTAAGAAAATATTATGTTAAATTTATTGCGCACAAAAGATACAGTTGTACTGTAGATGTCAAGCTTAAAAAAAGATTAATGCATTTTGACAATACAAATGGCTGTATTACAAAAACTTTACTTGCTCAAGAACAAGGTTAGCATTTTTCCATTACTTTTATTTCTTCAAACCATGCTTCACAGAAAAATGGAGGTGAAGTTCTACATGTAATTGATAGCCAAGTTAGAAGCAAGATGCTATCGCTAACAAATCCTGTGTTCTAACTGCAGAGAAAATACCATTAGATCAAATTACACCAAATTACATTGTTGTCTGCTTCTTCAATTTTCATGGTATTTTAATTTTAAAATGAAAAATTCATAAGTGTGCCATTTACTCAGAGCTATAAATAACTTCCTTAGGATCCCCATGACTGCGTCGGCAGTGTCACTGGAAATTTATAAGAGTTTGTGTGCATGCAACAGATTAAGGAAGTTTGGTTTATTCCACTTACCAACTTCCACTGTTCCTTGGCATTAGATACAAGTCACTTCAGTAATTTTTTCCTAAGCATACTGAATTTATTATGAGACAGCTAGTTTGGACTTTCAGAAACTTTTAATGATCAGTATTTCATATGTGTGCAAGTTCAGATGATTTGTTGTGCACTCAGGTGCCTTGGATTCAGATATTTATGAGAATGGGTCTTGAACTTAAAAAACCTATGGGTATTTCCTATCTCCCTGTTGAATTTTAGTCTCTTGCATAGATCCTTTTTACACAAAGGTGACTTTCTTTTGAAACTGTAGGTTATCATTCATGTAGCCTGAAATGAGCAATGCGGCAAGCAAACAAAATGAATAAATACCGAAAAACCCCCACCCTGTTTTAACACAATGATAATGTAGGCAATCTTCTTAACTAACCCTTTTTTTTTTAATTATTTTTTTCTTGTAACAACAGTTAACAACACACATGAATTGGGTCCCTTGGTAGAGATAAGAATTCCTGCCAACGAGAGCAGCTTGATATTAAAAAATCTAAATTACAGCACACGATACAAGTTTTACTTTAATGCACAAACTTCAGTTGGATCTGGAAGTCAGATAACTGAAGAAGCAGTAACAATTATGGATGAAGGTAAGATGGGTATGTATAAAGAAAACCTGAGTTTAAAAAACACTACAGATTTTATTAAAAGTCTTGTTACTACTTCCTTCCATGAAGGAAATAGCCCCTACTGAATTTTTTTTCTAGCGCTTTCGTAACTGTATTATACATTAATAAGAGATTTTTACTGGTTTTTAAGAAAATATGTGCAAAGGTTTTTTCCTACTGTAGTGGAAGCTCCAAAAGATGTGCAAACCGCTTCCTTTTGAGACAAACTTACAAGTTCTAACGTTCTGGCTTTTCTGGGCTTCAGAGTTTCATGTAACTTTGCATTGGAAGTGGTCTTTCTCCATTCATCCTTCATTGACTTGCTCTGGTCCCAGAGAACAATACTGAAACAAGGCAGCTTTACAGCTAGAGGAAGTGATTTCTTGTTTGAAGTATGCAACAGCTTCTGAGAGGTCTAAACGTTTCTTCACAGAGCTGGCCAAAACTGTAACTTGGAAAAAAAAAGCTGCAGAAATAAATGTCTCATCTCTGGCCTCAAGTAACTGGTGACATTGTGTACTATTTAGGTGACGCTGTATAATATTTAAAAATTCTTAAGTATATTATTCAATCCTGTCACTACTGATTTTTGACATCAACAGCCATTCTAGATCCCTGATTTTGGCAGTTCTTTTGTTGAAAATGTTATTTATTTAAATATGAAAGCTTAATAAAGTAGGAGTCATTTAAAGCGAAGGAAAAGTTTGTGGGAATTTTTTTATGATTTTGCACATCAATATTAAAAGTCTCTTTTGATACCACGTTTTCACGTATCTTTATGCTTAGTAAAATTATAGTTTATTGGAATTGACGTACATGAGTTGGTACATTGGTATGCAATGAAATTTCTCTAATAGTGTATTAAGGTTGCAGGTGAACCACGTTTATAATAAATCATTACTTTTAACAAGCATGAACAACAAAAGTTTGTAAATGCATGCATATTAATTTTTGTCCTGTAATAGTCTGTCAGTGTTCAACATAAGTAGATCATTTCTAATTTATTTGAATTAATACATTTTTATCTAGTCTGCATGCTTTCCTTGTTTATAATGAAATTATATATGTATGTTCCCTGTGGTGTTGTATCTAATTATATAGTGTTCCTGTTCTTGTTTTCCTCCATTAAAGCTGGTATTCTCCGTCCTGCTGTAGGTGCAGGCAAAGGTAAAATGAAACTGCATGATTTGTTAATGTGTGGATTTTGCAGTGTTGCAAATGGGGAAATTGCAGTGGTAAGGACAGAAAATCTTGGATTACACATTGCTGTACAAAGTATTAATCAGTGCTGGAAGAAAACATTTTTCGGTTTTATTGTGGTTGGTTGGGTTGGGTTTTTCTGTTTGGGTTTTCTTTCTTTTTTTCTTATTTTGTTTTGTTTTTAAAGGAATCCAGAATGCTTATTAATATCTTTCATCTGTTTATTTTGCCTCAGAGTTCCAGGGGAATTCATTAGCTTTGCTTCAGTGAAGTCTAATTATTTCTGAACATCTAACAGTATGTCACTGTTATAAATATTCAGGATCCAGGTGCACTAGCACTGATTAGCTGCAGTAGAAAAAACAGCACTTTTGCAAAGAGGATTTTTTTCTACCTGTGCCATGTGCATTTTTTGTTTTAGAAAAGTAGGTGTGTTCTTGTTCTCACTGGTGATTAATGGTACCCACTTGATCACAGTCCTTTCATTTGCAAGCCAACTGTGCGTAGGAGACAGATGACTGACAATACCATCAGTTTGAGTATCACATTGCATATGCAGACAAATAGCTTCCTGCTCTCTTAGGAGGTTCAGAGATCTTGTGAGACCTTGAGGATGTTTCAGTGAGTGGAACCTATTATCATCCCTATTCTTGAATTCAGTAATGTTTAGTTATTTATGATGCAGTCCTTCTGTCAAACAAGGTGTTCTTCACATTTTTGCACACAGCTCTTACGAATTTTGATACTTTTACTGTCAGCAGCAAAGATAGTCCAGAGGACTGGTAGGTAGCTGTATGTCAGAAAGGTGTCTCCATACATATGTGTCATTTTATCACAGAGGTGTCATTAACACTAATGAATATCTGTGCTTCAGATTCTCAGACCATAAACATCCCAAATCAAAACCTTTACCTGAAATTCCTAACATTTTTTACATTTTTACTTGGAAGAGACAGCATAAATATTTTTAGATATATTTTCTTTCTACTTGATGACCAAGTCTTTTGAAAGATAATGGCCATAAAAAAGAAATTAATTCACTCAGTCTGGTATAAATCAGACTATGTATGTATGCATGCATTAGTGCATATAATACATATATATGTATATATAAGTGTATTCTAGTAGCTGATACATTTCTTGTAAGTGTATGGAGTTGTGGATTTATTTTAATGACAAGTCTTTCTTACTGTTTTTAGTCTAGTTGTAGCTGAGAAGTCAGCACAGATTGGAACAATCAAGCTGGATTGTAGTCCTGGACATTAAAAGCAGAAATGTAAATTAAGTTCTCATTATTTATAGCTGACTATAAAAACTCATGCGAGGAAAACTGGATTCTCTGTGTGAAACTGAGGTCTAATTATAGCTATATCACAGCCTGTGGCTAGCAGAAAGCATCTTATTTGTAAGATCAGCTGGAGCAGCTCACATTTCAGAGCTGTCATCTCAGATTCTCTGAAAACTAAGCAGATGTCTTCATTTGGTTCCATGCCGTTTATGGTTTCAAAGTTTTCACATGTTCCTGTAGCATCTAGCTCTTACAATTGCAAAGAAAACTTTGGAACTGCAAACAGGATGGAACTAAAGCCGTGACATCTGTTAGGACATCTGAGTTGCTTGAGGTCTGAGAAAAATGTTCTCAGTGGTTACTTACCTTAACGTGATTAACTGTTTCGCTACTGATCTGGGCCTATGAGGAAGGAAAAGGAGGATCATATTACCGAGGTCAAGTGCCACATTATGGGTGGGTGGATCTGGAAAATAGAAGTACTCAGCCCACTTGAGAAGAAGCCGTACCCAGCAGTGAATTTTTACTCCTTCATTAAGTGCAGGAGGGCCTATATGTATATACAGTTCTTTCTAATGTAGACCAAAAGCCAAACCAAAGAGAAGGTGAAATTTAGATAGCCTCAGCTTTTTTTTTTTTTGTTATCCATCAAAAACATCTGGTTTTCATTTTGAAGGGCAGGACTTACAAGATAAATGTAATTATTCTTTCTCTTTCAATTTGAGCACATTCATCTTGGAAGTTAAGATGACAATACGTCCCAGATTCAGCCAGCCTAAATTGCATTGAAATGACTGTGCTTGTTGGTTTCTGCTGGCTAGCAGCACCTGGAGGACCTGCAGCTTGGCCAGTCAGAAACATCAGACACAATGTCCTGGAGTAATTCAAATCATCTAACCTGGGCGAGCAGCGCAATTTGGGAGATACTTAAATTCTCGGAGTAAAACTATATATTGAAGTGCAGAGGGAAATATTGCAACGGCAAACCTATAGATCTTAGGAGTGTCTCAGTATTTTTATTGTAGTTCTGAAATACGTCCCCTGTCACTTGGCACCTAGTTTCTTTCACTGTCTTTTTAGACAGGTGTGGGCCCTTCATTGTCTTTTATTGCTTTAAAAACAATGCAGGTAACCAGAGCCTGCTTACTGCTGTGCTTGATGCTTCTAATATTGTTCCAGTTGAGTTTGTCTTATAATAATGAGTGAACTGGTGTTAAGTAAATGTATCCAGTATATTCAAAACCAATAACTAAAGAAACAAGTTTTATGCAATTTTTTCCCATAAGGTAAAATAACACTTTTAGATGAAAACATGAAATATGATGTCAAGGCTGAAGGATTTAGGATTAAGGGATCATTTTTGTTGTGTGTGTGGTTTGTGTGGTTTTTTTTTTTTTTTTTTTTTTTTTTTTTTTTTTTTTTCCTTTAATTTTGATATGGAATCACACTTTT
>JAAGNO010009090.1:0-38481 GCA_033439905.1 Ceryle rudis
TATATATTATTTGTAATATGAGTGGCTTTAAAATGTCTCAGCTAAGATGCAGATTGCATTTTACTGGGAAGAAAAAATGGGTGAGGCAGTCCCTGTCAAACAGCATCTGATATGGAAAGGAATAAAAAGTGATGGGAAACTGATGCAGAGGCACAAAGAGAGTTAAACAGAAACCTGATTTTTTTCTTTTCTTTTTTTTTTTCTCCCCCTCACGTGGACTAATTTTGACATCTCATCAAAATGGGTAT
This sequence comes from Ceryle rudis, assembly GCA_033439905.1. NCBI lineage: Eukaryota > Metazoa > Chordata > Aves > Coraciiformes > Cerylidae > Ceryle > Ceryle rudis. The sequence goes on from JAAGNO010009090.1 coordinate 249, forward strand.
TTTTCTGCAAAATAAAATAAAAGGCTACATTTTACCAGTTAATTTTGGCAAAGCTGATGTTGGAAATGAGAACACTCATACAGAAAACCACCCTAAACTTCCACCTAGGATATTTATGAAAAATGAGTTAATGCTGTGGAAGTTAAAAAGTATGAGGCATGGCATTAAAATAAATAAATAAAGCTTTCTGGAACAGCAACATCTGGCATCTGCTGCTACAAATTACCTGTCTGTTAACACCAGTAAGGAACAGGGAGAGTTTCCCTCCCACCCTAAGGGCACCAGACAACTGCACTGTCAGTCTAACGCAGAGCTCGTGAATCAAGTCTCAGCACCCAAAGGACAAATGGTGCTACTAAAAAAGGTGACAGGCATTTTAAAGATTTATTTCCTCGTATGTGTGACTTACTACTTCCAAGTTCCCTCTTAAACTGAAAGTGTAGAGTAAGTGATTTATTTCTTTCTTTTTAAACAGAAGTAAACATTCGCCTACGGATGCTGGACAGGAAAGTTTAACACAATAACAAAAAAGTATTAAATACTGTGAAAGGCAAGAGAACTGCAAAACATCAGCTAGAGATATCTATGATAAAATGTAACAAACAATTAGTAGAAAACAGAAAACACATTGCTCTTTTCCTAAATTCACTTTTTAGTACTCAGAATAATCAGGAATCAGTATAAAGAATGACTAAGCTCATTTATCTCTTTGATTTTAAAACTTAGAAAAATAAGCCTGGTGAACTTAAATTGCAAACAGATAGAAAATCTTCTCTCCCTACCTATAACAACACTGGGGTCATTCCTCTCGTCTCTCTGATAGTATTTGATCAAGTCTGCCTTGCAACAGTGAACACCTATAGCTGAAAACTAGTATTCTTCATACCTGATTATCTTCTGAATCAACAACAGTATTTCACATGCTACACACTTTTCTTTGAATTAAAGCTTTTTTATTTATACACCAAGGATTCTTCTGAAACACCCCTCTTTCTAACGACCGTAGCTGCATTTCTTCTCCTCTGAACTTTCCTTTGTAATGAAATACAGAGTCATATATACATGGATTATTTGACCTCTCACTATTTGTTCTGTAACAGAATGACCATTTACAATTATTGCAGAAGCTTAACAAAATAAATTGAAAAAAATCTCATCCAAAATCTTTTGAACTCTTGCAGCTTGAGCAACCTTAAACATTGAGGTCCTATTTAATATAGCTAATATAATCAAACAAGGGGAAAATGTCATGCCCTTCTGGATACCGAGAGAATCTTATCTCTAAAGCAGGAGAGCTTTTCCCCTAGTTCAGAACAGTCATTTTCTTTGATTCCATAATGGGAAGCTTAGTATTTAAAAATACAAGATTTTTCTAGTGATTAGTCTTGGAGTTATTAAAGTTTAGAAATTCCTCCCCTCCCTCCACAACCTGTAAGCAAGTTCAGCTTTGAGAAAACCCACCATGTGAGTGAACACCTCTGACAAACTACACCCCTCAGCCCAGATTCCCCATGGCTGTGCAGGCATCAGCACAGCCGTATTCTACAACACGTGCACCACAAACATACTTCTTACCAGAATCGGAGTTTGCTGGTTCCAGCTGCAAGTCTGAAGTGAGGGAAGCAAGAAGTAGCAAGTTACAGGGAAATTAGGTTTGAATTTTCTGACTCGCACGTTCCCCGTGAGATGTAGTCACCTGTGACTGTAGTATTGTTGCAAAAGGTTAGTTTCAAATGCTCAAAAGATGAGAGGGAGTGAAGCTGATAAAATGTAAGCCAGGGCTTATTGCTCATTGCCCCTGCCTAGAGCTCACTGAACAAAATCTTGCACTCAATGAGGAGAGAGTAAGAAAGATCATTAGGAGAGGAGAGCAAATCATCTTTGAATTTGCCTTCTAAATATTCTCTCTCTTGCAGAATGAAGCACTGTGCTCGCAGCAAAGTTCAGCAACACATAACTACAGGATTATTAGATCATTTTCCTACAGGAATGTGTTGTATTTCACTTGGGAATGGAGCATTCTCCTCTCTCTCATCATGAGTACAGTGGATACTTTACTGTAAATTAATTTCCTATTTCTATGATAATTTCCTACAAATCTACAAACTGGCAGTTAGAGAAGTTGATCATTACTGGATACTAGAGATTCCTCCATGGAGAGCAGCGTTGCAACTCCTCAGGGGCAGAAAAACCTTCTGTCGAATTTGACACTTATGTAGACATCAAAGAATTCAGTCATGGAATTTAAACCCATAAGAAGTGAGGCTCTGTGCGTCCTCTGCCGCCTGTGGAAATACCTGGCTTTAATCAAGTGATTTGAATTACAGCAATATTTCCAGATTCAGTTTTGGAATCAAGATACAAATGTGCCAGAAATAAACAACAGCCCTGTAAAGGGAAGAACTCACACCCTGAGGAAACAAGAAGCTATAGGCATATGATGGAAAAATACAAAGAGATTGAGATACAGACTGTCTTGAAACGAGTATTTAACAACTCTGAGCAGTCACAAACTCTAAGAATATCTTCTTGCTTCTCTCTAACTGCAAGAAAAGATCTGTCACAGGCGATACCACTGAAAATACCTCCTGTCTCAGGAGGGTGTGGAAACAGTAACTATAAAATACGTGCATGTCAGCTCACAGAGTTGTTTGACCACAAGTTATAGCGTAAGACCTCATGTTTTTCCTCTGGGAACTACGTCCCCCATACAAAAAGGGAAGAAAATGTGTCAGGTTTATTTAGGGTGTCAAAAAGCTGCGACTTGAAATCAGTAAATCCAGAAGGCTTAAAATGTGGGCTGTAAACGTTAGGCAGCTATTTGAAGGTCAAGGAAGGATTAAAGAAAGAGAGAGATCAGTCATACTTCAGTCACATAGCAGAGTTCCTAGAGCAGCATTTGCCCAGAACAGGAATGAAGCTGCCACACCAGTACAGAACAGGCAGATACAAATGGCAAAGCTGAAGTCATCTCTACGTCTTTTGACTGAAGAACACGTATCATCACAGAAGTTCACAAACTGTGATGTCCTCTTTAACAAAATACCTGGTTATTGCCTCAACTTTACAGAGAAGTAGTCAAAAAGATCTCAGAACACTTCCCTAACTGTGTGGTAGGTTCAACCAGCTCAGGAGCTGGTCTAGTAAGTAGCATGTTCACAGTCCCAAGAACCCCATCCCAAACTCAGAAATGCATTGGCATTTTACAGGTATACACATAAAGAGGGGCGTATGGGGAGTAGAATTAATTAGGAATTTTCAGCATTGCATATCAGCTCACACAGGCTTCAAGTCAAAAAGGGACAGGTTTCAAGAGCATAGAATTTATAGAAGAATAATTCACATGGCTGCAATTAATTTCCTCTTATATATTTCTAAGGGTCCAACCTGAGGTGTCACAAGGCCAAGAGGTACTCCTGGATGCCCTTATCAAACGTGTTCCTTAAGGATGGTGTTCATCTATTCCACAATTCATCTTTTTTCTTTTTTAACTAAGAAGGTCAAGTTTCCAGGCTACTAAACATATAGAGAAAGTTGAGCATTCAGCAAAACTGGGGTAGCAATGGTATTCTGCAAACAGCCCTGAAATTGGTTCTTGACAAGAGAAAAGTCAGTGCTGTGTTGCAAGGTTTTGTGCCTGTGTGAATCCACACTGTTGTCTGTTGCAGGTTCTGGCTGCAGCAGAAGAGACAATCCTCTCAGGCATCGATGCTGGGCACACACAGTGATCAAATTCTGCAGCAGCTACTCAAATTAATCATATTTTACAAAGCCTTCTCCCAAATTAAAACCACAAATGATGAGTAACGAGAATTTAGGGCCTTATTCTACAAGATCATTAAGAAAGTAGGTAGATAATCTGTACTGAGCTAAGCAACCAGGCACACTGTAAAGCCTGCATCTGAATGAACGTGGACATACTGGTTTTGTTCACTGGGATGGTAGCTGTGGATTACTGGAAAAGTGTAAAATAAGGAAATACCTTACACAATATCAATTATTTCAAGAATTCTATACAGCTTATATATAACAAATTTTCACCATAAATGACAATTATATGCTTTTCTACTCTCACTGGCTTTTAAAATTGTATACACTGGTCCAGATATCAAACTACACAGTTTACCTCCACGTGTACAATCTTTTAAGTCAATAAGTTTACCTGTTTTGTTAAGATTTTTTAAAGCAGTTTTGTTCAAACTGCAGAAGAGAAGCAGTAATCATTTCTCAAGTAAAACCAAAAGAAGGTCAGCTCCTCTCCTCTCCAACAATACCCCCAAGACTCAGAAGTAATCTGGCCTTTGTTAGTTGTGACATTTGTCCTTTGATATTGACAACCTAAAAAGGTTAAGCTCAATTTTATAATTAATTACCATAATCCAGTATGGAAGGAAAATTCCATTGGGAATCGGTTCAAGTGAATCACTTTAAAAGCTCTCAGAAAAATTAGGTGACTCTAAAGAGAATATAAGAAGAAAATTAATGAAAATATTTTATTCAAATTTCTCTTTTATCACTTTTCAGCTTAAATACAGTATACCAAAATGGTATTGTATGTTATGTGCTTATTATTTACTCCTATTCTTCAATGAAAGCCATTATCAAAATATTACTGGAATTTCTTTTATTACTTCATGCATAAAACATAACCAAGAAAAACCCTCCATCGTCTGTTCTTCAAAGGTTCAATAAACAAGTACAAAATGTAGAAGAGGAAGATCCCACATCTTACAGACACGCACACACAGATATGTATATGTTTATGATGTATATGTATATGTATGAAAAGGAACAAGACACTTGTACCATTTTAGGGCTTCCCTACTACGCAGGTGTTGTACGGACTAAACCCCAAACTGCTGCAGTTATCCCTGCGGAGAGAAGTCCCTAACACAGACTGGTTCCCAGTGCAAAAGCGGTACCAGCAGCATCACCAGCTGCTGTCCCTCTCGAGAAGCCAGGGCTGGCATCACCCCACCTCTGCTGGCAGGACCCAATGGTGACATTCCTTAGCCCTCTGCAGTGAAAGCAGCCAAGTGTCAGTGCCAGGGTTCAGCTGAGCTAACGGCTCATTTTAGAGATGGCTCCATCCCTGAGCGTGGTGAGGGCTGGCAACAGCCGGCAGCAGGGGTCTGACAAGCAGAAGGGGTGGTTTGCGCCCATGACTCGGGCAGGTCACCAGCTGGCACAGGCAATTCTGGAAAGAAACGTCTTTCCTTAGACTTGGGTGCCTTCCTAGATATCTGTAGTCAAAAAACGAGTGTGTCATTCTTCAATTTGCTTTCAGTCAGACTGGAAGATAGTCACACCAGGAGCTATAAATAAGCCATTTTATTCTCAAGTTAACTTCAGCAATGTTGATCTCTATCTTACTTCTTGATGATGCCCCAGAACTCTGAGACAAGATCAAGACTCATTTCACAAAATGCAACTAGTTTGGTCACCCCTCCAAGAAGATCAGTCCCACAGTTTCTTTCAGCTGCCTGGCAGGAGAATTGACATTCATTTAGTGAAAGGAGGAGTGTTTCTCCCTAAGCAGCATCTCCTTTTGGTATTGCTGAAGACAACTGGGTAGAACAGACCATTAGTCTGACCCAGCTGGAATCTTACGTTCCTCTAGACATAGTTATTGCAATAATAATTCCAACAGAATTACAGGAATGACTTTGAACCATTGGCCAAGTCGACTGCAAACATTCATTCTTCATATATGAACATATAAAAAATTGTAATGAATTACTAGGAACCCGAGCCAGGTCTGATCAATAGATAACTTACACACATCATTCCCTGAGCATGCAATTCAGCTTCATTTTCGAGTTTAACACACTTTTATAGGTGGGCATCACCAATCTGGTATTTAGGCACAAGCCCAGACATCCAAAGCAACCACCTTAGCAGGCCTTTTGCAATATTCCTTCTAGACACAGCTTCCAGCTGAAGTGTTCTGTCTCCTGTCATTACATAATGCAAACCGAATTGTTTCTTAACAGTTTTCATGTGGCTGGCATTATGCAGTATATCCAGAGGAAGGCAATGAACAAGTAACACAGAACAAGATTCATTTTTGCTCACTCCGTGACTCGCACGGATATGGTGTCTGTAAAATATTACATTAATTAGATAGTTAATTATGCAAATAAACTACATAACCGTTTGCGCTACAGGCTCTCAGATAATTTGAAATGCTTTTCAAAACCATTGTGTGAGGGTTCCTCTTCCTCTGCAGGGTGCTTGAAAGCAGGGGACAAGCCCCAGGGTGGTGAAGGGACAGGCAGAATGTCCACACCAGAGAGAAGGGACCACAGGCTTGGCAGCTCCTGGTCAAAATCTCCCTTTTCTCTTCGGGGAGATAGATCCCAAGGAGCAAGTTTCAGGAAAATAAATGGAGGAAACATTCCCTAAATAAAGGACTTTACCCCAAATCTCACTGAGAAAAACTGCTTCAGTTTAAACCGACACCTTTAAACTGACATCTGGGTGTGTTCAGGGGGATATTCAGAGGGAACAGAGCATCCCTATTGGGGATGGCTAATGCTGCAAGTATGAGCTAGATTTTAAGATACAAGCAGTCTCATGCATATCCTATATATTTAAGAGCACTGATATAGCTCCTCTGAAAACATTTGCCAAAGATGTTAATCAAGAGCAGGAAAACACCAGCTTTTAGCAATTTTTTTTAATCCTTCTAAGATTGGGCGTTTTTTTCTCCTCATCACTACTACAAGCAGTTAGTAGGACAGGTGAAATCCCTCCACTTTCTCTTTTAAAAGACATTACGAAAGTGACCTGAGAACAATATGCAGGAATTCAGGAGGCCATTAGACTTTCACATTGTCATATTAGCTGAAATAATGCTGTAAGTTTATGCAATCACTAAATAAACATGTCAATAACAATGCCAAGACCTCCAAAGAAGGTCAGCATGACCTTCCATTTTGTATCTCACAGGAACAGAATTATTAGTAAAGGCTGGTAAACACATTTAGTGATTCTTTTTTCATGGGATGTGTAATTCCAATTATGTTTTGGTGACAGTTGTCAAAATCAACATGTTTTCTCATGCCTTTTTTTTTTTTCCTGAACACAAATAAGTAATTTTAGATGACACTGAAGACTTGAGTAATTATTCAAGACCTGTAACAGTGTGTAGCACATTTATCAGGGGCAGCAGCAGTTGCCCTTGTTTAAAATATTGAGAAGACATTTTTCACGTTGAGACAAGTACATTAAATTTATAAGCAAGTTCTAAGACTTCTGTGTCCTAAGGAAGTCACTTCTAACGCAGTAGGGATGTGCTGCTTACAGCAGGTACCAAAACAGCTGGATTTCCCCTTTACCTTAGGACCTGAGGCAGATGTTAGTAGGAGAAGACTGGGACCCTGCACAGAGTGCAAAACCCAAGCTCCTCCTGGGGGCCTGAATCGTCACATCTATTGGGACAGGCTTCACTGGCAGCCACAGGCTTCTGGTTTCTGACTGGGTGTGGCAGGCAGACTCCAGCCTTGTATACTTGGCAAAAGGAAGGATGAGATGAGGAATTTACTACAGCATTTGACTAATGTGGATCTACCTAGGACTATTAAAGCATTAATGTCATTTTATTGCTTGAACATTTCTGCAGTTGAAACTAGAGGAAGATACTAAATCCACAAGTTTAAAATCCAAACTGCACATCAGACCCTTTGAATATCAGCAAGACAAAGCAGGACATTAAATACAGTTGATTTCCTAGCAGAAGCATCTTGTTTTCAACTTAAGAGTCAAGGACTAATTGATAAATAAAGCAACAGTCTCAAGAAGGCACCGTCTTGAACTCCCTGCTGTCTACAGAATTCCTTTTGGCCGTGCTCAGAGTGCTGGAATGGTACCGTTACAGCAGTTTGGTGCTAGGGAAGAAGAATCATATAAAACCAGCTGAAAACCAGGAATAAAGATGCTTGTAACAGATTCAAAACCATGACTCTACATCATTTATGGTTGTCAGGCCTTTCTTGTTCCAAACATCATTTCTGATCCATGCTTTGTTAAAAGAAAAAAAAGGCAACAGAAGGATCCACTTTAAACCATTATATCTAGCCAAGAAATTTTACCATTATTTCTTAGTCTAGAAACAATTCCCTCTCTGATGGCACAGTGACATTTCTCAGATCTATTCATGTACTTGTCTGATCCTTTTCTGACAAAGTTCTGCAACAAGAGCAGACAAAAAAAATAGCCTTTCTTTTCTTTTGAAGTTTCTCAGACTTTGCATAAAATCTCAGAGAAATCATCATGGAGAATAGGAAGAAAACCAGAAAGGATGGGTTTGAGCTGGAGAGTAGTAACAGCTTAACATTTTGCCTTTTAAAATCACATCTTAATCCAAAATAATTCTCCTTTTACGATGTTAAGTCTTGCTCACTGTAAGACTGACAAACTCAAGCAGGGACATCAAGTGTAGTCAACAGTGAGTTAGAGTCACTTCGATAAACTGGGACTGTGCCCATTTAGCAACAACTAATCACCTTTTGCCAGTAACTGACTGAATGTGAGTTACCAGCTCTGACAACAGGCTGAATTAGTGGTAGCAGTGCTGTCAAGAATCAATCACGCTTTACCAACCATGCAGTAGAGCGGCACAGCGCGTATCATATCACATAAAAGGCAGCACAGTGAACACGTGTGGAGATGTAAAGCCCAGGGAGTGTATGCAGAAAGCTGACAGAAAATAGGGATGCTCGACACAAAACCTGACTTTGCATGGAAATATGGAAAAGAGGTCCCAAAAGGGCACGGGATTGGGTATCAGAAAATTTTAATTGAGTCAGTAACATGGCCTAGGGGTGAAGGGTGATGGTATCCTGGAGGACAAGAGCAAGGAATTTTAAATGTGGATGTCCCTGCTGGACATGAGGGTCCTTAATTGCAGCATCAGGAAGGGACCCAAACCAAGCAAACACCCAAAGCAGGAGGAAACAACAGGTACATGTGTGTATACAAACCTCTGCGCTTTCTCCACTGGCCAAGTACTTTAGAAAAGACTCATCTCATGTCTCTTGAAGTCAACAAGACAAGATTAAGATTCAGGACTTTTGTTTTCTACCTTCCTTATAGGACATCAAGTGCTTCAGCCACAATACCAGATAAAAACTGAGCCAAGAGAAGTATTAAGGCTGATGGCAATTGCTATGAATTGCTTGTAAAATTGCTATTTTTCCATACACATTCCAAGCATTTCAAAAGAAAAGAAAAAGAAAATTGAATTTTAGGAGGGAAAACAATTCCATTTAATTCAGATAGCTCATGAATAATGATTAAAAAAACCAAAATGAAATAAAACACACTATCAAAAAGCACAGCAAAAGTTCCTCATCAAAACTTGCCTACCTACTTGCAAACCGATGGCGCGGTACAGCATTCAAAGGACAATTATGTGCTCGGTGAGACGCTTCTGGGAAGTACTCTGCTCACTTCTAGCTACATATCTGAGTGGCATTTATCAACACTGCAACCTTCCCTCACGTCCCTTCCCTCCCTTACAGTCACAGTAGAGTCACAGTATCCCATTTTTCAGACAAGGAGGCTAAGGCAGAGAGATTCACAAATCTGATAAAAACATGTAGGACAGGCTTGGAACTGACCAACATCTGACAACCAATTTAGTTCTCTAACGATTAAATCACATTCTGAGTTCAAAAGCTCTGGCAAAGCGCCTGCATGATTAGATACTTGCCTCCCTAAAACTTGTGGATTTGCAGAATTGTGCTACAAATCTCACAAGAGTTTGTCTCACAAACATCCCCCTGGATCCAAAGCTGCCTCTGCAGACCCAAATCCAGGCATGATGCACCCAGTTAATGGCCAAGACCACCCAGCAGGCCAGCATAGCAACAGGAGTTGGCAGTCATCAATGCAACCCAGTGTATTGTTTAAGGCTGTAATTAAACTGCCCTGAATACACAAACTTGTTTCATTCAATAATTGTTTTACTTGCCTAAAATAGGAACTGGAAGCAGTTGATTTGGGCTATAGGGTTTGTGCTCATCTGCTCTTCAAAACATGTACCCGAGTTGTTCATTAATAACATGCATTTCTTTACTTCCTTCAGTGCACTAGAGAAGAGTTTAATTTCCCTTTTTTTTCTGCAGCCCCGAGAGAGCATCAGTGGCTCAAACTGAAGCTAAGTTAAACCACTGGTCCTTTCAATGCCTGTGCCAAGAGACATGGCCCTGAAAAAGCAGGCCCACGATAGCATAAAGCAAGGGAAAAAGTAATATACCGTTTAGGTTGCAGGTTGCTTAGCTTGAATCTCAGTCTCTACAGCCCGCTCCACAGCCTGAGCTGGTGAACTGGCACTCTCAGGTGGCACCAGGCTGGTGCCTGTGCTAAGGGCAGATCTGCCAGGTTGCGTGATCCAAGTGCAGGACCTGCTCAGCTGCCCTGCCCGAATGCTCCCGCAGAGCAGAACCTGCATCTCACACATACCGAGCAGATTGCTGTCACCTCCTGCACCCACCTACGCCTGCAGCATTGGACCCTGCTGCTGAACGGGTACCACAGGTACTGGGCTGCAAAAGGACCTGCCCTTCCTACCAGGATGCTGCGCTCAGAGACGCGCTTGGAGCAGCAGCCCCGTTCCACCACCTCTCCCCTGGTCACGGGGTTCCATCTGTGTCCAGGCCCCAGTGGACCCCGTCCCTCATGACCAGTGTTCCACAGCAGCACTCGGCTCACAGATGTAACACCAGTTTCAGTTTCATAAGTAACTAGCCTATGAGCTGACAGTTTTGGGAAGCCCTAACTTGCTGCCTTTTTCTTCACAGCATCTTCAGTGGCATATCCAGCTAAATGACCATTTACAGAGGCTTAATGCAAAACAGGAGAGCCTGCAGTTATTTCATTCTCCTACCTTGGTGCCCACAGCTCTGCTTTCTTTCTTTGACCTCCTTATTTAAGGATCAGTGCAATAGTGACCCAAAAAGAATCGAGCGAGGTTTTAATCTTGCAAATTCTGGGGTATGTTCTCTCAAATTTAGCCAATAAATCAGCCAAAAGCTCAATTTTCAGCACTTGCTGGGATAGAACCTAAGGTCTCGTTTAGAAGCATGCTCTTGAAGCAAGAGCTTGGCAGGCCGGTGAGGATAAGACTTATCACCTGGCCGTAGAAAAGAAACCACAGCTAGGAATTTTATACGTACCCAAAATAATTTCCTTACCACACAGAAACTACCGTAGTTACAACTTCATCTTCAATTCCAGACTCTTGCAAGGCAACAGGACTAGATACAGGCAAGCAGCTCAGTGGTAAAATCTTGTAGTCTCTTAGCAACCAATAATAGCAAGTAAAATAATCACAAGTAATTTTTCCCTTTTCTTCAATTCCAACATTTATTTCCTTCTTCCTTCCTCAGTTTCTTTCTACTCCAAAATCTGTGTAGAATTTCCCACTTAGCACCAATAGTTTCACTGATGTCAGCTCATCGGTCTACTTGGGGCAGAGTTTGGCCTGGGTTTGAGCTCATATTGAACTGAATATAAAATATGCTGAAAACATCTTGAGTGTCCCGTTAACTTCCTAATTTTCATTACTCAGAATGCATACTGGATAACTATAATAAAAACCAGAGCACAGCAACCAGCTCAAAGTCCTTCAGCCCCAGTTTATTGAATCAACATCAGCAATCAACAGCAGTAAACAAAATGCGGTAAGAGCAGCCTGCTATTTGTCTACCTAAGCAAAAAGAGTTAAGTCCAACTTTTTTTTTTCCGATCGATAAGAACTGACAGGACAAACCTCATTGCCGTGATCAGACTGAATGATGATGGAGAGAAAACTTTTCCCTGAATTCTAGTTGTTAAAATGAATCCTGAAGCTTAAATCCTGGATGTCTTGGGTTGAGATTCCTTAATGGAAGTAATATAATTGGGGGTGGGTGGGCAGTGGTATGCAGCAGAATATTTTACTGCCTTTAGGTAAAGTTGTCTATATGGGCATCGCTACTCTGCACTACACATGGTATAGAATACTCTCTGAGGAACACGGTGGGGCTTACGTACCTGCTGCAGTGGGTAAAGCCCAAGAAGAGGACAGTGGTCCACAGGGTACAACAATCTCCCAGGAAAAAATTAGCCACAAAGGGCTTCTATCATTTACACCGTGGCCTTCCTGCTGCTTTGATCAGCCACTGAAAAGACCTATATAGACAATTTCAGTAGGAGGAAAGGCCATAGCATGAATGGGAATTGGGACCAAAACCACTTCTTTTCATAACTATCTAAAAAAACCCAAAAAATTGACAACCTCAGCAACCTAATAAAACACATGGGAGGTTAAGAAGTAAAACTGGCTTGTTTCTAAAACAGGTCTTAATATAGCATGCCTGTAATAATGAAAAAGGGTAAATGAAAAGCATGCTGATTCCTGTTATTCTTTTGAGTTAGAGCATGCCCTTGGGTAGTATATGAAACCCCAGAAATGCAAAATATGAAAGCAATAAACATACAATTGCTCAGAACTTGATAATGATCTCTGTGAAACAAAATCTGAGGATTTTTTGTAGGCTTTGATGATTCTGAACATGGAATTAAGCTGAATGTATTTTAAATTAAACCTAAAATAAAAACAGCTGCTGGAAAACACGCATGACCAAATTCTTCATCTGAACATGTGCTGCTTTTGGCTATTTTCTTATAGATTTTAAAACTTCACTGGCATTCTGCAGATTCAACTCCAGTATGGAGCAAAGTACAGTAGCTACTGTTGGCATTCAGTTAAGGCAATCTAATTTTATAGATGTTTGTCTAAGAACTCAGAACCTCTGCTATTTCCATCAGTGAAGGATTATACCACCAAATAAATCTATTCACTGGGGGAGCTGCAATTCTACGTGCCTATGAGATATACAATCATCATTTAGGTTCATGAAATTCATCCTTCTGCTCTGCTGGCAACCCTCAAAGCCCAATCACATGGGGATAAATAATAAAAAAAAAAAAAAAAGAAAGATTGCTAATTATTTTTCCAAAAAGTTAATTTTATCAACAAAACATGATTAATTCCTAACAGGAATTTTCCTATATGAGTAATATTTATTCTATTAAAAAAAATAAAAATTAACCTGCTTGAGAAACAAGGGAACAATACAGGAGGAAGGCAAAGGAGAAGAAATTACTTGATTTGTTGGTAGATACGAAAAAGACTATCCCATCACGGTAAGCCAGAGGGCAAACTGAACAAGATGTACAGAGTACGCTTCCATTTGTGATTGAATTACCAAACAAAAGATATCCATGTCACAGTGGAAATGCCCTAATCAAATCAACTTTGAAATACCATTTATTTGGGAATCTGATCTCCTCTGCTCAGTTGTACAAGATCCTCTGGAAATTCAAGAGGGATACAAAACATAGCACATTCTGCAGCACTTTGAGCTGAAAAAGCTTTTATACTTGTCATGGCTTTGTAGGTAGCAAAAAAAACCTGTAAGCCATGTATATTCATAGTTCCCTTTGTACTTGGATGACAACAAATAGTAAGGAATTGATTTCATGGTGCTTGTCTAAAATGGGTTGTTTGTCCCACATTCACTTAGCTTTAAAACCTGGAGGTCTTAAAAAATTATCCCAGGTCCTAAAAAAGTCCTAAAAATTCATTCTGTAAAATTGTTTCTTACTTTGTTTTAATCTCTTCGTAGTATCTGAATGTATCAGAAAACACTTTTGAGGAAAAAGACAGATGTGTTCATTAGGCTGAACACTAAAAGCCCATAACCATTGCCAAAATAAGACAATATTAACTCTACCTAAGCACCAGAAGATAACAATCTTTAAAAAGCTACCAATAAATCTGAAGTAATGTAGATGTAGACAGAAAAAAAGATATCCATGGAATAGTTTTATGCATTCTAGAAAAACACCAAACAAAACCCCAACCCAGTCCACATGCTACACTATTGGTATCACCTCCCAGTACAAAGATAAGCTCTCATTGTTTTCTCCAAAGCATGATTCTCAAGGGTGTCGTGTAACCAAGTTATGCGTGAAGCTGTCCATGAGAGGCCTGGCACATAATACAGGACAAGAGAAGAAATGGAACTTTATTAGCTCATAATCCTCAATTATGAATACTCCAGCTCCAAAAGCTGTCTGCCTCCTCAAAATCCCGGTGTCTTCACCTACCATGGCTACAGGAGGGTGAGGTAGGATTGATATAGTTCTGAGTCTCAGATTTACTCTTTCCTGACCCATGAAGTGTTCATTTCAGAGAATCATAGATCTATTTGTCTCCTCCTTCTTCCCTCTTAGACATCCCAACTAGCTGAAGGGACTTGCTGGCCTTCAAAATGCCTGTCACAAGGCACGGCCCTGCAAGTATCAAGCTGCTTGAAGAAACAACTGTGCAGGGGGAAACAGGCTAAAGGAAAGCAATGAAAGAGGTCACAAATCTACAGAATTTAACAAATAAAGGCTGAAGAAATCGGTACCAGTCAGCATGAATTAAAAAAAAAACAAGTTCATAGGAAGTTGCAAGGGAGATTGAAGTTAAAAATCAAGAGAGACTTTCTTACAGTAATATCAAAAATCTGCAAAGACTGTCTGGGGACTTTACAGGATCTCCATCATTAGAGGTCTTTAAGAAGAGTTTAAACAATATCTGTTAGTAGTGACTTCAGGATAATTGTTCTTTCCTCAGGCAGGGGGTGTGTTACATGACATGCACAAGTCCATCTGCCAAGCCTATTCCTGTAGTATATTTATCTGCTGCAGAGACAAAGCATTTTGCATTACGTACTGGCACAGAGGACGACAGTGAATACCTGTGTGAAGTCACACCACGATCACGGCAGCCCATGAGCCCCCAGAAGGATTCCATTCCAGTGAGACAGAGTTGCTCTGGTAGGATGTCTCTGTTTTCTTCCTGAATCTTCAGAGACCAAGGATTTTTTTTGCCAGATGGCAAGTACTTGGGACCAGTGGTCTCATCCCTGCTGAAGCCACGTGTTTTCTGGGCATTTCTTTGTTACAGATAGGATGCTGCATTGTTTTCCCCTGGACTTTATGTATTTGTGGGTTTAAAGATAGTGTTGGGCTTCACTGTCGCTCGCCTGTTACTCTTCACAGGAATGAAATTCCAGAATTGAAATTTAGTTGAAATTCATTTGGAAGGTAAATAGGATTATAGGATAATTTTGAAGAATCAGCTTGAGCCTGCGGTACTATCTGTAGGATTTTCTTTAAAAAAAAAAGAAACACACCTTGGAAATAGAGCTGGAATACTCTCAGAAAACACGACAACCCAAACTTTAGAAGTGCAATCAATCACCAGTTTTCACAAATGGCCTTTTTCACTCACACCCATGTGGCTGTTGACGTTTTGGCTTGCATGAATGGAAGATGTTCTCTCCAGCCCCGACTCCCACAGCACCAATCCCTGCAGTAACCAAGTTCCGAACAAGAGCAGAGGGTTTCAGAACTTGCCACTATTAATTACTCTGTATGAAAACAAGTGAAACCTGCATCCTTTGAGAAACATTCTCCAAATATCATTTTTTAAACAACCCATAGCAAAAGAAAAAAAAAAATTAAAAAAAAAGCAGCACCATTTAAAATTAACCTTTTAAATAAAGTGCAATTAAAGCAATTAAAGTAGGTGCCTCTTGCAACCACAGCTCAGCTGAAATGCCACAGTAAATCCTACCTTCTTTATCCTTTTCCCAACTTTTTCAGTAGTTTATTATGGGCAGTTTTCTCCCGTTTCATTATCAGGATATATTTAATAAAGAAATTCTAAATAATGTCAAGGTTGTCAGGAATCTGACCTTGGAACTGAGAGATTCCAAATTTAAAGCAGTGAGCAAACCAGATTCCAGTTAGAAAATGTGCAAGAGCACAACAGCATTCTGAAATGACTGCTGGTTTACTATGAACACTAAGTTCGCTATTTGGAGCAGAACTGGTACCTAATTTAAGTTTAATAGTTGTAAATAATATTACATCAATTTTCAATTTACTACTTAAATATGATACATACACTTTGGGCATCTCATCATCGCTGCCACGCTTAAGACCTACCACTATCTGTAGAAGATGGGTTTAAAATGGATCAAAACTACTACAAAATAATAATTTTGTTGAAACTATGTTTTATTTACACCTCAGCTTTGTAGTAAACTAGATGAATATGGTCTTGTGAAACTATGTTCAGTCTGTTTAGGGAGCTTCTGTATTTACACTGGACTATCAAACCAGTTACTGTAATCACTTGTATTTGGATGTTCCCAGTCCATCATTGTGAATGCTGATTGCACTGAACAAAGTGGTTTGGGTCAGGAGAATGCAAACCACACTCACAACAAGTAAATGAGATGGATATATTATAATGTGTTAGGTACTATGACTTGGAAGCTGAAGAAACTTGCAGTCACTCAAACAGCACAGCACGAAAAAGGAATTAAAGTATATTTTGCTATGCAAATCTCAGCATTTTTTTTCTCCAAGGAGTATTAGTTCCCTAAGTAATTCACAATTAATAGACTTATTCTTGACAGAATTGTGTGTATCTTATTTAAAAGGATGAAAAGTTTGTTACTTTTACTCAAAATGATTTAAGAGTTTCCAAAAACTCTAAGTGGCGTACGCACTTCTTCCGAGAGGTAGTTCTCTTCAGAGGTATAATCTTACCATTTTCAACAGGGGCCTGTTAAAAGAATTTATTTGTGAAAGGATAATCTTCTGCAGTTTGAACTTTCTCACCAAGCTCCCTTCTCATTGCTATGCGGTGTGGGAGGTAAGTCTGCTTGCGATGCCAGCCGTGTCTATCGAATCAGAACTAACCCTTTGTTCCAGTTATTTTCTCTGCAACTTTTTGGCCATCAGTAGCCACCTCCATAAAAAAAAAATAAATATATACTTTTGTAGCTTTGATGTCTTTTAGATAATTCACTTCTAAGCTGGTTCAAAATGGGAAAGTTTCATCATTTTACAGAAAATCATTTAGGACTTTTTGCACAAGACAGAAATACGTGGCTGTAATTTTGCCTCCTCTACTTGGTGAACGCTGAACGTACAGCAGGGGAAAATAAAAGGAATGTCATCTAAGATATTGTAACACGGCATTATACTGGGGTCCAGAATTACAGACCAGAAGACTGATTTCCATCATTTATAAATACCAACAGACTAGCATGATTCAGACAGTAAATCATTTTCAGGAAGAAAAAAAGAACCTAGCCCCAAATCAGCACTAGGGATCTATGCAAACACACTAAGGAGGTCAAAGAAAGATTGATGATTACAGTACTCATTTAACTTTATGGAACAGAAATATTTCTTGAGGAACAAGCATTTGAATCATACCACACAGGGGGGGGAAAAAAAGAATTTGTTCACTAAATATAAATGTATATAAAACCATAAAACACACGTGCAAGTATACCCCGCAATGCAAAATACAAATAACCCACGGTCTCTGAAGGAAAAGCACAAACAAGTAAGCGTATAAAATGAGAAAACCTTATCAAGCAGACACTGGTGATGAATCAAGAATGCAGCTTCATCATAATCCTAAACAATAACAACAACAACAAAAAAAAACCAAAACAGAACTTGATATATAATTAAGCTTCAAATATGTGTATGGTTTCTCTTTTTAATTCAATGCTCTGTATTAACATTTTCAAAGTCTTAAAAAAAAAAAATCTTGGTAAAATCATGTACTGTAGGAGTAGCTCTTGGGAGTTTGGTAGAGAAAAAAAAATCAGTCTCTTTGTCAGCCAAGCCACAAAGCATCTACAGAGCCTAATTCATCATGAAAATGCCAGCATTCCTGACAGCTGATTGACAGATCAGCCCTCTACTCGGTCCCTCTCTCCTCACAGAGAAGCTCTTTTGAAAGGTGTCTGCTCCTCCTGGACAGAACAACTCATGTGCAGAGTGCTTATACGCAAGAGATTAGCTCAGGAAAAAGACAGATTGGGCACAAAAGCCATGACAGGACAGCTGGGAATTTGATGGGTGGAGGAACCTTCTTGTCTGGTGTGAGGGGAGCATTTCCACACATTTGGTGGTGCGAGGGAGATGGCGGCGGCGCGAGGGAGATGGAGGCGGCGCCCTCCAAGCTTGCAACCCCTGTGCAAGGCACCAGGCTTTTGGCGGCACAACCTGACACATGCTCAGGTGGCCACGGGTCTGCTGTGCCCAGACACCCCGGCGCTGCCAGCCAGGACCTGGGCACTGGAGGAAGAAGCCCTGGCTGTGGCAGAACTGCACAAGCAACCCAAGTCCTTCTCCACATGTAGTGTCAAGGATTCTGGGTTCAGCCTTTCTAGGTGTCAGTCAATCTGCTGCTTGCTTTAAAATTAAGCCTGTGCTTAAGTGCTTTATGGGACTGGGGCCAGAATACTCCTTTTCTTGCAGAACGTTTTATATCCATAATGTTAGCTCAATATTTCTGCCAAGCCACCCTTTTCCCTCAGTTTTGTTTATTTTTCAGGATTGAGCTCAGTGAGGGGTGGGGGTTAACCTCAAGTACAGTGGCCTGATTGCAATGTATGATGAAGGCACTTTATACTAAAAACAAGCTATAAAGTACGCTCACTTTATTGGTCCTTAACTCTAAAGTATGCTCACTTTATTGGTCCTTAACTCTAAAAGGGACAGACAAAGTAGCACTGGAGTAAAGTGATAGTAAGGCTCTGCCATTCAGTCTGTGAAAGAACAGATCCCACGTAGTTAAAGTAAATGAAAATAATACTAAATACAAGGAACACTACATTTTGTAATTTGTGTTTTCAATATAAAAATTTTCTCTGTATATTTTAAAAGGCTGAAACTCTTAAGACAAAAAAAAAAAAAGGAAGTAAGGGAGCATTTGGAAAAATACTTTAGAAGCAAACACCTAAACAAAAACACCCTTCAAATCACTTAAAAAATAGGCTGCACAGCTTTGAGGACTATGAAATTTTAAAAGATTTGCTTCCCTTCTGCTATTAAAGCAAGTGTACTTCCTTGGAAAGCTTTTCCTCAGAAATTTATTTAAGAGAAGAGGGGAAAAAACACCTACCAATAATAGAGAAGACATAACCACCTTAGAGCTTGACTCAAGAAAATCCAGATGCTGTGAAGCAAAAGTGGTCTTGAGGTCTTTGCCAGCAAACCAGCAAGGCACAGACTTCCTTGTTATCTCTCTAATCTTGCATAAAATGTTTTACAAATAGACAATGTGCACAGGGGAAACTGGAACCACTCAGACCTTACAGTGACAGGCTAATATTTATAGTCTTACTCTCCCATTAGTGCACAAAATAAACCAACCACTACAAGAAACACAAAAGCAAAATAGAACTTTTTTTTTTTTTTCGCTAGTTGGCTGGTTTCATTACATGAATCACAATCTAACATCATCCCCTGCCAGTCATCTCATGGGAGGAGTGATGGTCACCTTTAAGGATTTTGACACTAGTATTCCCTCACACCTCATTAGATGTTTATCCTCTCAAGACTGTCTTTCTACACCATTCTGTATTCGCCGTCACTGTAAAAAACTATTGTTTTACTACAGTGCTTAGCCTTCATTTTCTCTGCTGAAGTTTGGCCATGCATTCTAAATGAGAGAATATATTAGAAACTGAGGGGAGAGACTTGTGACTGGCAGAGAAATACTACCTTAGGTTTATACAGCTGCACTTAGGGCCTTGAGAATGCTACACCTTCGGGGTGTCTGATACCGAGATCTGGTACCTGATTGACAGAATATTCAGTATTTCTATTATTCCTCCATCTTTAGGAGACTTTAGGTGTCATCCAGGCTGCCAGGTAAAGCAGTCCTGAGTTCAGGCAAAACATATGGTTGAGATTTTGATATCAGTGTGTGGACATACACGTCTTCCCTGGCGATAATGCCAAAATTTGAGCACTACTAGAATTGATGGAAAGGGACAATTTATCCATAGTCTCTTGGGTAGGGAGGGAAGCGTGACCTTGGTCTCCTCCTGAAGCAAAACACTCTACACATTATTAGCATATTAACAAGAGGCTGGGGGTTATGAGACTCCAATGAAGATGATGTGGAGTACTGATCTTATCAGGGGCTGTCTGTGCTTCCTTAAATAGCTCTTCTGCAGTAATCAGTTGTGGCAAGGCAGGTGGAGGGCTTTTACCTCTCCACAGCATCAGCTGGCTCTTAATCTCTGGCCCTGATATGCACATCACGGTCAGATGTATCACTCAAATGGGGAAGAGGACAAAAGATCCCACATACCATCTTTGCTGATGATGAATTCAAGGGGAACTTACTCTCTGCATCTTGAGATTGCCAGGTAAGCTCCACAACCAACTATAAAGAGGAAGATACGATTATACCTAGCTGAAAATTCTGTATAACTCATGAAAACTTGATACAACTTATGCAGTTGTATATACTTTGCAGGTATCTGCAACTGAATCTAGCAGAAAGTACACGCAGGCAACAAATAAAAGGAGTGAAGTTATTCACGAGTCCTACTACTTATCAGACTAGAAGCTGTGCATGATCTAACTTTGGCATGCAGCAAGTGTCCCCTGCTTCAGTAACACCATTTTTCTGTAGTCTCAAAAGACTGGAGGAGCTCTTAGTCTTTAGTACTTTTCAGGATGTCCACATAACTCTAGGGATGCAATGAAACCTACAGCTAAAGCAAGGAAAATAAGTCATTCTACTTGAACAGTTTGCAAATTTAAAGGTGTTTGTGGTAAAAAGAGAAAAACCAACTCATTATTTTTCTCATAAATTTACTACAAGAAAAATCAAGGAGAAGGTCAAGGTGGGACCTGTCTAGTATTTAATGGCTTAATTTATGACTTTCCAAGAAGTACCCAGTAACAGTTCCTAACTATGCAACTTCACAGTAGCATCAAGCACCACCTAGTTCTGATTAGTGCCGTTATGTTTTAGAACCAACTTCACTGTAGCTCTAGGATAAGCATTTAGAAAAGCAGACTGGAAGTGGGAAGAAGTCCCAGGGGAAAAAAAAATACCAAACCCCTCTCATCAATGACACAAACTCTCTTTCTTCCCTTATATTTTTCCAAAGTCATTTTCCAGTTCTTCAACTGCGGAATGTCCAGGCTCCTTCACCACCACCTCCTCAGATCTTCCCTTTTCACATCACCGCAATTCTGAACACCAGTCTTATTCTCTCAGACTTCAGACAAAAATTTTCTTACCTTTCAGTTGAAGACTCCTTTCTTTTTAGATTAAATCTTCCACTTTTCTCTAAGAAGCTGAAATTTGACATTAACAGATCCACACTCTTCTTTTCTTGCTCAACCTAGCACTTTCCCTGAGCACTTTTTACTTCTGCTTTGGTTCTACATCTTCAGTATAGAGCCTGTTCTACACCAAACTACAATTGCACTGTAGTATTAAGCAGTTAATAAATCATGTGCTTCCCAAAAAATTCAGAGAAGCACCACAGAGTTGATGAAGTAGAGGTAAGAATGAAAAGTATTATTTAGAGATTAAGGCAACTACCAGACCAGAAGTGTGAAAGGACAGGACTGTAACTATGTAAATATGGTTTATATCAATGCAAAAAACAGAGTGGTGTTACTGGCTCTGTCCTTTAAGTCAGATTGTCATACTTAGTTAGGTGGACTGGAAGAGGTGGATATAACAAGAGCAGACAGAAATACAAAAGAAATTAACTGTTTCCTGGTTATCTGGCACCAGCATTCCAGAAGTACTGTTCTAGTCCATTAGATAAGTAACATAAAACAAATAAAAATATAGCTGATCCTTCCACTAGATTAGACAGATAGCCTCTTGGGATCTCTTCCAGCTTCAGCACCATGTGATTCCACTCACTATATTCTGTACTAGCTGTGGAAAACATCCAGCATTCAACCCATCATGAACTGTGTGAGGGCAAAGCTTCTGAGAACTAGAAACCAGAAAAAAAAAAATTCAGAAAGTTTCAAAGAGGAACAGAAAAAGGCTCAAGCTTAACCTGCTCTGAAAAACTCACCTGCTGACTTCCCTCTATTTTTAATACAACTTCTTTGGAGTCTGAGGTCAAAAAAAAGCATAATTATACTGTAGAGAAGTGAAGAAAAATTTCCATGGGTTCATACGCAGTAGGGAGGAATCTGAAAAGGCTTTTAAAAATGTATTACTTTTCTTACGAGCTGGAAATCCTGGGTCACTAAATGTAGTCTCCAAATGTAATCATGGACCAATTATATGTTTTTATGGTTAACTTTGATTAACAGGCCATTCCTTTTTACTTCATATCACGATAATTGTCAGTTGAAATAACTACCATGAAGAATTAAGCTCATACTGAAATTTGGAATCTATAAATGGAGCAGCTTCCTGACCTGATCCTGCAAGAAGCTGACTTCTTAATTCCATCAAGGATGAAGCTTCAGAACTGAGGGTATATCCTGCACAAGCTTAGACAACAGAAGTACAGATTATATATACTTCATGATTAAAGCTTGTAGAGTAACGCATCACATTCCTTGCAAAAAAACCCCAAATCAAAACACAAAATGTGGTTTTGTCAAACACTCTGAATCGATTAAAGGGAGAAGACAGAGGAGAGCCAAGTGGGCCAAGAGAAACTGAACCAAAGCCCTAAATATCTGCTGCCACCATGGGTGTGAAAGGGTGTGTGCTGTCATTCACACACGACTGGCCTTCTCCACCTACCAGCAACAGGTAACTGCACGCCTAAGCTTAGGCCAACTGCTCAGGCGAACTCACAGACCACATCAGTCCATCCAAGTTTCCTCTAATGTAGGCAAAATACGGCTAAAACCAGCTTGAAATGGTGGAATTATCCAAACAGGGCAGTCTAGGGGGAAGGGAGACAATACTGATGCTGATAAATTTTCACCACAACCCCAAACTAACAACGACAAAAGAAGCAAATAACAGGAATAAAATTCCTGAAAAGAAAGACTTCTCCAGAGGCATATGTCCACCCTGACAGTCAGCTGGCATCATGGGAAACCCATCACATGGAATATCTTCAGCCATACTAGGAAAAGCAGCACTGCAGCCACAGAGCACCAAGGGAAGCCACTGACTGATGTGCAACCACAGCAAAGGAAAAGTATTGCTCTGTTCTGGTAAATCCACATGGCCACGTACAACACTGTGTTGACTTAGAAGCGTTCACCCAGCTGCAGCACAGCTCTGTTGATACCACACTATTCCAGTTGCTAAGCCTGGTTGAGAAGGCCTGGAAACATGGTCATGATGCCTCCGGACCTGACTCACTGTATTAAACCCATTCTTAGAATCATGGAATCATTAGGGTTGGAAAGGACCTCTAGGATCATCAAGTCCAACCTTCATCCCAGCACCTCCCTAACCACCAGCCCATAGCCTCAAGTGCTACCTCTACTTGTTTTTTAAACCCCTCCAGTGATGGTGACTCCACCACATCCCTGAGCAGCCTGGTCCAGTGCCCAACCACTCTCCCAGTAAAGAATTTCTTTCTAATATCCAATCTAAACCTCCCTTGATGCAACCTGAGGCCAAGTTGAGATTCTTCTCGAACAACCTATGGGGAAACAGCTTGTATTGCTTAGTGGTTGGTAAGACCGGCCAGCCCATGTCATCTGTTGATACCTGCCTACAGTCAGTAAAAAATTATCATTTATTCTGTCTTAAAACACATTTCAGCTCTTTGATTCTTCAAATAAGGGGTTTTTTTTCCTCTTTCCTACAATTGTTTTTCTAGCTCTTTTCCGTATCTTTCGTATCAATTTTTGTCTCAATTTCTTCCATACCTTTTTCATTGCTTTGTCTTCTTTCAACTTCATATTCTTCTAAGTCTCTTCCCACTCGGTTAGATTTTTTTTCTCCCTTCCTTTTTTCCATCTTTCGAAGCAAATTAAACTCTCTCTGAACCAGTCCTTGTCTCACCCTGTGATAAATTTGTTTTATAAACTATTGCAATTAGATCCAAGAGATATTTTCCCCTTACCAGCAGGGTCTTTTATTTTATCTTCCTTTGAAGATTTCTTTACAGTCCCTACTTTAATTAGGAATGGTATCATATTTTTCTTTACTACCTCAAATTACTATTTCAGTCCTTTGTAGCCCTTTTCCCTTCTTCCAATGCCCATCATTTCAGAAATACAAATGATGAATTCCTGTCACAAATGAGGGCTTTGCTCAAACAGAAGTTACTGGTTTGGGAAGTTCACCTCACTGTGTAGACGGACTAGAAGAATAAAAAATTAGTAAAGCTTCATTACAATTAACAAAAGGCTAGAGAACCACAATGAAATCACCAGTGACCTGCACCTCATCTGCTACAGAAGAATGGAACACATACCATGAGTCACTGGGATGCTGTTTCCAAGCTGTACCCTAGGTTTCCTCACATAAGTTGGCTATATTAGCCCCGAGCCAGCCCAGACCTATGTACCGATGCTGCCGGCTGCCTGATGCCTCCCTAGCACAGTTGGTATTTTTACTGTAAGCCTGAATGCTGGTAGTGACAATTTTATCTCAGTTATTCCAGTTAATATTAACCTAACTAAATAATTCTTGGGAAGAAGATGCAAACAGGAGAGAAACTCAGTTGGATGAAATATGTAATTTTTCCCAGTGCACAAGACAGTTTCTTCACAAGAGGCGCCTCTTGTGAAGAAACCAACTTACTTTTCACTCTGATCATATCTACCCATGTACAGTCAGCAGAATGAAGCCTTGCACCAGGCAAATTGTAAAACTGAACCTCTTTTACTCAGTCTCCTAGTTCCTTAAGTCCCTTCAATGAAACTGTAACAGCTGGGCATCTCTTCATCCTCCATCTTCCCCTTGTACTCCAAAAGCCAGAGGTTTTCAGGCTTCCTCCAAAGCTACAGCCACCGTGTCTTCCAGACTATTTAAACACCATGTTCATGGTTTCTTCTTAGAACTATGGCACTTTATAAAGCAACCAGCTCTTGTATTATGAAACATTTGACAGGTGAGGACACATATTTGCATTCTTTCACACACTGAATCCAGTCTAAGCTATTCAGGAGGAAAAAAAAAAATAAGTAAGGAAAGATGGAAGAATAAAAACTCCTCTTTAGCTGGAAATGGAAAAGACAAGTCTCCAAACTGCTTGTAAAAGAACCCTGCAGCACTAAGCTTCTGTTGCATTTCAACAGCTAAAAGATGGGCAGGGACATGAAGCAAAATACCTTCTAGTTAAAAGCCTAGCACCCAAATGCCTTGTTGATAAAAACAGGACTAGAAATTATTTATAGAAAAATCACTTAAAAAAAAATGTTGTAACTTTATGGTTCAGTTTTTATATTCAAAGAAAGGTACCATTGTTAAATACACAATTTGGGTGGGTTTGGCATTTTTCCTCCAACTCTAAACTACATTAAATGCAAAATAAGTGAAAAGCTTTCATAACTAATCTTATAAAATGAAATCAATCTGGAAACATTTACTGTATAAATTGGCAAATCTTCTACTGGCAACCAAACAGTTAAAGAAAAAAAGGGGAAAAAAAGCCTTAAAAGACTCAAGAGAATTAGCTGTTGCTAAAACAATTTTATGGTCCTTTCCACTTCACTGGAGGTAGTTTGTATGGCTGACTGGAATCTATTCAATGCTGTCAAACATCTAACACTCCCATAGCTAGACGCCTTACAATGAATAACAAGCAGTCTAGCTGCCAATATGCTAGAGCTGCATTTTTTACCAAGGGCTGGACCCCAACCCAGCAACACTCTACCTTCATTGTTTGATGCCTCGTTAATTTATAAGACCAAAAATTAACCACAACAAACAGAACTGCCAAAATTCCAAGGCACCGCAGCTACAAAATCCATCATATTTAATAAACCACAATAGAGAAAGTCAGGTTCATAAAAAGACCTGCACATCTAATTTCTCTTTTGTAATTTAAATTGATTTTGTAGTAGAAAATAACATTCAATTTCCGTCGATGACTTGCACGATCTGGGGAGGTTTACAATAGGTGCACAGACCAGAATAAAAAAAAAGAAAGAAGTAGAAACAATGAATAAAGTGTACACAACTCTTATTGAAACACTAAGCACATCATCTGTCATCCTGAGTATCATCATTTCCATAAATATTATCCCAACCATTGATTGCCTTGCCCAGTATAGCGCTTCAAGCAAAATCCTGGACTCTCACCATACTTACATCCTTCATCTTTCAACTGCAATAATGGTGAAGCGCTGACACCAGAGTCATATTCCAAGTCTGACAGAGAGTGCTGAGTGAGAGCGCTGTCTCTGTGAAATTACAACTGTGCCATCTTGGCAGGTTTATGATTATGGCTTTGATAGGCCTTCTCTTCCGCAGCTCGTACCCTGCCATCAGGCCCACACACACACCCCCTCCTCTTCGCACAGCATCGAGTTCAAGTCAAACAGGACACGGACACGATGACTTAGGGTATACTCTTTAGCATTTTCAACTCGGGGGTGAAAATGAGAATCATTCTGAACATATATTTTATACAGATTTCGACTCTGGGTTTTACTTTTCATTATTATTTTAATAAAATTACACTTGGCTGTAAAATTCCCAGGAACTAATTCTCCAGGAACCAATTCTCTAAGAACCAAAAGGTGCTGAAAAATTTCAGAGCCTGTTTGGCAAACAAAATGAAGCAAAGCAGCTGTTTGGAGGTAAAATGGTCATATCATGCAGATGCACAGCCCCCTGAGAAAAAACAGAATTCAAATCAATAGTGGAACTAATTATCTCATTTAATAAACTCTTTAGGCCTCTTGCTTTGAAAGCAGGTTACTGTTTCTTGGCTTTATTTTTTTAACCTGCTATCCTTACTCTCTACATGTGGATAACCTGTTTAGCCCCACACCATACATTAGCCTGATCAGCTTAGAAGAAATACCAGAATCATGCAGAAACACATCTAGTTCAACAAAGATGCACGTAGGATATCCTGAAAACACCTATATAGTTGCTTGACAGCATTTCTGGGACCACAAACACATCCAAATACCTGACACATTTTTCACAAACACTTTGGCAATAAGATTAGGCCAAAGTTGTAAATTAGGATGAGGGGCAATGGATTCAGGCTGGAGCACAGGAAGTTCCACCTCAACATGAGGAAGAACTTCTTGGCTGTCAGGGTCACAGAGCCTGGAACAGAGTCCCCAGAGAGGTTGTGGAGTCTCCTTCTCTGGAGCCTTTCAAGACCTGTCTGGGTGCATTTCTGAGGGATCTGCCCTAGTTTTGGTCCTGCTCTGGCAGGGGGGTTGGACTCGATGATCTTCAGAGGTCCCTTCCAACCCCTAACACTCTGTGATTCTGTGAACAGAAAAAGGAATGGTGCAGTGATCCCTCTCAATGACAGAACCCTTTGTCAGAAGGCAGCAGCCCCAAATCACTATCATTCCCCAAACCTTACGGTAATTAACCACAAATGGTTAATCACAGTCAGAGCTGGTCTCAGATCAAACACTGGTAAAAAGCTACATCCATCAATTCCATTGATAAGAACGTAGAACAGAACTTTCAGGTTACATGTTTACTCAAAACCCATGATTTAAGGAATGGAGAATAGAACTTAAATACAGCTCCACCAAGCAGAAAAAGAGCTTTTTATCTTACTACAGATTAATGACTTGTTAATAGCGTGGTTAAGCACTATCAGCAAGTCAGCAGTCAGTCGGGAGGTAAGATGTGACCTGTGATGGAATGCCATTGGGCACGGACAGACACGTACATCCAAGTGAATGATCACTTCTGCAAAAGCAAACTTCAGGCTACACAAGTTTTGTAAAACCCAATTCTTCGCTATGCGTTTTGTCCAGTAACATGACAGCTGGATAATACCCAGTAAATAGCTCTCAGAACCAACTCAATTGTAATTATATAGTGGTTTTTAGTCCTATTTTGATAATAATTTAGATTTTTGGAAATACATGCATTTCACTTTAACCTATTTCACGTTGCCATCAATCCCAAATTTCAAGCGGTTCTGTCACAACAGATGAGATGATCCTTGACACCAGGAAATCAGGCTACTCTTTAATATCAAACATCTGCATGGAAGAGAACTGTCATTAACCAGCACGGGCCAAAAAAGCTCCTTGCATCCCCTTAAAGAGCTGTTCAACAACTACATGAGGTCTAATTCTCCAGAGGACTTTTGTAACAGATGGGAACGAGGCAAATACATTAAACAATTTAGATGATTATTTCCAGAAATACTTCTACAGTACTCAAGTGTCAAAACGCTTTTAAATCAAGCAAATAGCACGTGGCAAGACTTACAAAGCTGACTACGAGAGTTAGATGCTTATACTCCAGGAAATTCAGTTGATTCCAGATACATAGTTCCACTGTTCATTTTTAAAAATACATTCATGACTGACCACAGGATGAGAGTAGTATCTTAATGACTATAAAGCCCGAGAGAAATAAATAAAACTTTAACGTCGACGTATTTTTTGTCTATGTTACGCCACCGCAGAGCACTCTGTTACCTTCTCACAGGAACAGGGCCTTACATTACAAAGTGAGTCACAGAATCATCTAGGTTGGAAAAGACCCAAGCGATCATCGTGTCCAACCATTCACCCTACTCCACAAGTTCACCCCTAGACCATATCCCCCAACACTACATCTAAGTGATTCTTAAACACATCCAGGGATGGCGACTCAACCACCTCCCTGGGCAGCCTATTCCAATATCCCACCCTCAGGTCGAATATTGGAATAGGAAAAGTCTTCGGGTCTCTAAAAGGTCTCGTCCTGTCCCTGGATTCACAAACCATTTGAACCTGACATATGTTTGTGTACCTTTGGTTCTTGACAACAGTATACAAGGTCATGCCTTCAGCGTGATTGTGTCATTCAAGATCACATCTGCAAGAAACACCGCTAAATCAGACTGCTTCAGCAGGGCAACCATCCCAGCTCCTTCAAGGTCACCTGCAGATACCTCATCCCAGTCAGGCATTGCCTCCAATTTCTGTTTTCAGAGGTTTCCTGCAGAGTGCTTAGAAAAAGCAAAATGCCATTTTAAATACCATTTCTAGTGCAAATATTGCACAAGGCAGCTTTGCCTGTACATTCTTACAGTCGTTTTCAGCAATCTAACAACAAGGGATTGAATATACTGCTTTAACCTCTGCTAAGTACGGTTCTTGTACTTACTGACAGCTGGTGTTGATGTTTTGAACTGGAAGACTTGCAGGAAGGAAGCACCTGAGTTCAGCTCTGAGTGTTCTCCAAAATCTGCAGGAGTGTTTTATGATACTGTTCGATGTCTTTAATCAAGTAGTTCATTACTGGCTGGCAGCAACTCTTTGTTGCTGTGAACTCACTCAGCACAAAGTTATTTTGTTCATAGTACTACCGTTTCCTTTTCAGATTTGTAAGCTTACTGGGCATCAATCTCCTGCTGCTGGAAGTTTGGCAGTCTCTGCTCTAAGCTTTTATTTTCCTAAAGGTGACCGTTTTAATGGGTCTCAGGTCTTTTATTTCTCAGGATTTTTTTTCTTCTCCATTCCTAATAATTTCAGATCACCTAAAATACTTCCTCTAAGCCTTCTGTACACTGCTGAATTTTCACCACAACATTTATGGCAGGATTTTAATTTTCTTTCTTGTTTCCAAAGATCACCGCCCCCCACCCCCCCTAAATTCTGTCTCAAGCCCACCACAGGAATGTGGGCATTTCAGGATACACCAAGTACGTTCTTTCAGAGGTTGAAGCCCCTTTTCCACCCTTAAGTTGAACCCAGCAAATATCTACACAGTTTTCTTGTTCATTACCAAAGTTATTATATGCAGCTTCTTGGCAGGGATTATTTGTTCCAGTTAAATGCAACGTTAAACAAATCTTTGCAACTTGCAGTTGGCTCAGGGTATGTGTGGAGCTGCATCGGAGGTGCCTGGAAAGGACACTAAAAGTCTACCCTCAGATATCTCTAAAAATGAGGTGCTGTTGGAGTACAGTACTAAGAACTACCAAACCAAATTTTGTAATCCTTATTTTTTGTTCTATCACTGACTGTTGAACAAATCACACGAGCTCTCTTCCATTTGTTTTTCAAGATCTGCCAGCAGAATACAGCTATAGCAGAAGAATATTGCAAGAACCAAATGCTAAATTTTCTTTCAGTGCTTCTGACTTCTTCTAAGACTCCTTGTTGCCTCCCAGCTCTCTCCAACTCTACCAGCAATCCCCATCTTACCCACGTATAGGTTAAATACCTTAGATGATGATACGCCAATAGGTCTTCCCCAAATTCATCTGCAAGGCAACCACTTTCTTTCATACTACGTACCACGTGGTGGTCACCAAGAGTAATTTTGGGAATCAAAACATTAATGATGATGTAATATAAACAATGAGAGAAATGCATTTTAAAATGGCTTCAGGGAAGGAAGTTTAGAAGCCAGTGGAGGGTGAGGAGCATTCATTTTATGACTGCTTGCTTTGCAACAAGAGGAAGTTTTAAAACCAATGATGAGAGGAGATTTGCGGACCAAGAAGAACCATCTACCCATAAGTATTTTCTGCTGACTTTCTTTAATTGCTCTAAGTTCTAATCTGCTGTTAATTCTGTGCAATTTGCCTCCCCAGCTCCCAGTGACATCCCTAATTGCAAATGCCCACAGCACAAGTGGTTGGATGGGCATTAAAAGCCTAAATCCTTTGTCTGTCTTGTTTTCATCGCCAAGGACAACAGTCCCTGCTACAAACTTTCACCTTCTCGTGCCTTCCTTGCATTTCTTCTGAGCAACACAAAATTTTTAAGAAACACCACTTAAATGATCTGCCAAAACCAGCATCTTTCATTTCGAGCTTAAACCAATCCCCTTTTAAAACATCACTGGAATTAAGTGGGTCTCTTCTCAGTATTACCCATCCTTCCCCCGATGTCTTCACAACCTGTGAAAAGACTGTCGTTGATTTCTCTGGGATTTGAACAGATTTTTTTTCTCTCACAATCACTACTTCTGCTCTTCCTGACACTCCTGAAATTCCTATCGTGCAACTTAAACACCCCTCCCTTCCTGGGTTTATCCTGCCACTATCTGCTCCTCCTTCCAAAGCTGATTCTTCTATTACTTTTTGGTATCACTTTTACCACATTAATTGGTAAACTTATCTCCAAGATGTTAACTGGCTTAAGGCACAGATCTTTCTAATGTTTAATCACTGATCATATCTAGGTTTTATAAACCCTCTCTGCCAAACCTTTATTGGCTTTTGCTTTTATTATTCCTATAATCAATAAACACAGTAAATTGGACTTTTGTCTTGTATAACATTCGGCCATTCTAAAAATATTCCTTCTGTGGCTTTTTTACATTTTCTTCATTTACTACTTTTTCAACCATTACAACATTAGTACCAGGATAAGTACTTTATGCTTATGAACATCATGAAGCAAGAACACAGAAGGAAATGTGTCCTTCCCACATTCCAAATATTTCTGCTAAGACACATCACTTTGCATTTTCCACCATGTGGGCAGGCAGCTTTCATGAGAAGCCACATGCAGAGGAGAAGTTGTAGCAATACCTTGGAAAAGTGTTTAAAAGAAGAACGAGTTATTATATGACCAAATTCTTTTGAGCTGAAGTGGAATTTGGACCATAAAATGCTGCTTCTTTTAAAATCTTGCCTCTGCCCTCGACAAATGGAGCCCTAACACACAGCAACAGAAGCAGGGCAGAATTTTTTGGTTCTGAAGAGGTATTTCCATGTGGCCTCACTGCCCTTTGAATGAAGGCATAGAGGAAAGTACCAAATATCAGGGCTGGCAGCCTCACAGAGCTCGCTGCTGGAGTATGACCCAACAACTGCAACCGATACCCAGAGTCCCTGCCAGCCACCCATAGAGCACTGCCACGCTTGTGGAACAAGCAACAAATCACCATTCCCCGGGGCCCAGAGGGGACCTGGGACCAGAGAGTTTACCAGCAGAGGCAAACGCATCTTACACGCTTTGATAATCTAGTAAATGAATCATCCTTTTGCTATTAGACTTCATAACACTCCTCTGTGCCAGAGAAGTGACACATTCTACTCCACAGACAGAGGAGAGGTGAAGCTGTGCAATTGTGAATTCACACAGCAGACAGGAAATCTGTACCCGGGCAAGGCATGGACTCTTGTGCTCCCGCCTGCCCAGCACGAACCCATCCCACAGATCATCGGTGCCTTTCAGGTCCAGTGCTACTCTGCAAGCAAGATGACCAAGCTCCACTGAAGGCCGAAACTGCAGCACTGGAGAAACGGTGTCTGGAGCCTAGAGAAAAGGAGGTTCAGGGGAGAATTTCTCACTCTCTACAACTCCCTGACAGGAGGTTGGAGCCAGGTGGGGGTTGGTCTCTTCTCCCAAGTAACAAGCAAAAGGAGAAGAAGAAATGGCCTCAAGTTGCACTACGGGAGGTTTAGGTTGGATGTAGAAAAATTTCTTCACTAGAAAGGCTGTGAAAGCCTGGCCCAGGTTGCCCAGGGCAGCGGTGGAGTCCCCATGCCTGGAGGTATTTAAATGCCATGTAGACATGGTGCTAAGGGACATGGTGTAGTGGTCTCCTGGCAGTGCTGGGTTAACGCTTGGACTTGACGATCTTAAAGGTCTCTACCAACTAAAACAGTTCTAGGAATCCATGTTCCATATCTGTGGAGGTGCAGATTTGTAGTTAGTGGAGCCAGGCAGATTCTAACCATTTCTGATACGACAGAAACCTTCCTTGACTCATCTGTTTCCAATACCTGCCCCATGCACAACCCCTGGTCCACTGAAGGTGGGCTACAAGCCAAGCCCTCACTAGCCCTACACAAGCAACTGGAACACCACCATACTGGGGCTTGACTCTGGGGAATACAGGTGCAGACAGCATTTGTTACACTACCTGGTGATACAGAATCACAGAATGTGAGGGGGTGGAAGAGAACTCCGAAGATCATGGAGTCCAACCCTCCAGTGCTCTGTAACCCTGACAGTCAAGAAGTTCTTCCTCATGTTGAGGTGGAACTTCCTGTGCTCCAGCTTGAATCCATTGTCCCTTGTCATGTTAGAGGGCACAAGTGAAGAGAGGTTGTCCCTGCCTTCTTGACACCCACCCCTCATGTATTTAGAGGCATTAATTAGATCCCCAAAAGCTTCCCCAAAGCACCCATGGCCACATGCACTTCAGAACCAGCTCTCCTCCGCCTTATATTTTAGTTGAGATTATTTTATTGTCACTTTGACAATAAATAAATAAATCCTCAGGAATAATTCACAACTACCGAGTTTGACCATGTGGAAAACTATGGAAGAAAAACGAGACCAGCTTTACGATACAAATAAAGAGAGAAAAAAAAAACCAAAGAGAAAGACTCTCGAAAATGATAACAAACTTGGTTGCTGTAGCTGGCACCAAGCAGCAGTCAGGGCTCCTGCATTAGGGAAGACAATTAGATTCTAGCAGACAAACCAGAAAGCCGTGCTGCTGGTTGCTGACGCTGCAGAGCGCGGCCGCCCGCGTTAGGCGGAGTGAGCTGGCGGCCGGCCAGTGGCATTGAACAAATGACACACGGCGCGTTCCGGAGCCATCCGAGCAGAGATTGCTAATATCTTAAAGGTGACCTTTCCCACACGCTGTCCCAGCAAACCTGGCACTTCTCTGGGCTATAATGGACGAGATCAGCAGAGGCCAGTCTCTTGAAGTTATGCACTCTTCATACAAATAGGATTTTTTTTATTTTTTAATTTATACTAATTGACTGCACCTCATTTAAGCAAAGTACCCCTGAGTGCTTTATTCTTTTCTTTCACCCCTTCCCCTGTTTTAAAGAAAACATAATCTAACTTTCCATCATTCATTACCATTCAGGCAGGCAGCAAGCTAAAGAACTCCTCTGCATTTTGCTCTGGGTGTTCCTGCCCTGGTAGAGAGGTTGGACTTGATGATCTCTGGAGGTCCCTTCCAACCCTTCCCTGCCATTCGATGAATTTTTAGCCATATTGTCTATTAAAAAAAAAATGTAAAATGGTTCTTAAAAGGGCAGGTGCATTTATTAAGGCTGCCTCAGGATAAATGGAAATTACTAGGAGCACTCTGCTTCCCTGAATGCATTTTCCATAGATTATTTATAATTGAATGAAACTAATTACAGCATTTGTAATGGAAACTGTACATGAGTTCAACACTACCACGTCTGCAGAAGCTGAAGAGCATACTTCCCGAGCAGAAAAAGTTCTATATGTTTTAA
Source organism: Ceryle rudis (assembly GCA_033439905.1). NCBI lineage: Eukaryota > Metazoa > Chordata > Aves > Coraciiformes > Cerylidae > Ceryle > Ceryle rudis. Next base: position 34,457 of record JAAGNO010009090.1, read on the forward strand.
TGAAGGGAAAAGAGATGGTAACTTCTTTTCTGAAAAAAAAATCCTGTGAGTAAAACAAACAGTAAATACACTGGGTACAAATGTCAGCAGCGCAGCCCAAAAGGGCCCTGGTGTCATTGAGAATTCTGAGAAGCCACCTCACAGCCGGAAATCCTGAAACTGAGGATTTCCTTTCCTTCAGAGAAGGAAATGGAGCTTAATGAAGCTCAATTTTCTAAATAACGGTTATCCTCTGTAACTAATCAGGCAAGTTTTAAATCACTATCAGACTAACGCTTGCTCAAATAGTGGAAAATGCTCTGCCTTCAAAATACACTCTTACCCCGCTGCCAGCTGAAGAAGTTAGAAGACTGAGGATAACACACACGGGCATATAGGTTTTATTTGCCATCAGAAAATATCCTTTGCTGTCCTACAGAGCAGTCCTTAAAACAACACAGAATCTTCTTCTGTGCACAGAGCTGTTGCCAGTGAGAGAAAACAAAGATAACTTTTGGGGAAAAAAAGAACTAATGTAGTTTTAAATGCAACAGGACTTTCTGAATTCATTCTGAATGAAAGATGGAAAATGTTTGTAAAGTTACCGGTGAGAAAGACCCAAATAAAATTATTTGAATAAAAAATCCTTAGAATAATCATTAAAGAAAATGCTCAGCCTGAAAGACGCTTCAGAGAGAATTCTATTTCCAAATCATCTAAAAGCAACACACCCATATCGGGTTCGTCTGTAATTATCTGATATGAATTTTGCCCTGTCAGTGAGCTAAGGCAGTGCATATCAATTACCATGCTGACAAATGCGATGCAGAATTACACTTCGGCATTTTGTGACAGGCAGGAAATGTTTTGTATTGCAGGAAATATCTGCCACATCATTTTTACTGCTAGTAGTCACAAAGCTTAAATTTTTTCCTAATTACTTTTGTGTAATCAGTAACGAAGCCGTGCAATGATTTAAGAGGTATCTATAGGCAGATAACACTAATATACAGAATAATAGCATACTTTGATTTTCATTTCCCTTCTAGACTCACAGAAAAAAATAACAGCGGAGTGAAAACTGGAGCAGCTGTAAGAACACTGTTGATCATGCGTTCTAGATTCATTGCTGCTTTTATGGGATATGTTATGCCACTGCCAACTAGATGTTAGCACGGAGAAGACCTGCTGCTCTGCACTGCACATAGGCTCTGATGGCTACTGGGAACTATCCAAGAACCTGGATAAATCTTGTCTTAGTTTTTCACGTCAGAAAAACTAGAAGATGTGTCATTGGTGAAAAGAAATGAACCTGAAGCAATGTGAATTGAGTTAATTACAAATACCAAGAGAAAATTTTGACCAGATTACAAGTACTTGGGTTTGGTTTTTAATAACCTCCATATTATGCTAAGTCAGGTGTTCTAAACTGAGGAGAGCTGTGATATTATGGATCTATGAAGGTTAAATGCATACCAGCATTTTTCTCCTAGTAAAATACTTCCTTAGTTTAGATACCCTCTGCCATAGCTTCTTTCTGTAAACTCTTTGAAGTATTTTTTTTGCTCTTACATAATACAGGGACCAGAATTCAGCACAGGAATTAAATATTTAGCTGTGAGCATTTCCTTCTCATTTGCTCTCTGCAAGAATTCCTTTACTTTCAAGAGGGGCAGCTCTATCTGCATGTTTTAGATTAGTTTTCGCCCTGCTTAAGGCCACAATGTGACTTTTTTTCCTATTGACAGTCATGCTGAACCTCATACAGATGTAGTCAGCTGCATGATCTGTCATTTCAATAATTTCTGATCTAATCTTCAACACTTGCCAGTCATAGGCTGCTATTATGAGGCAGTTCTACCATCCTAGTTCTTTCCTCCTTAACCTGCCACTTACAAAAATGGATCCATTTTATTTTTATCCTTTGCTTATGCAATCGCCATCAAATAAATTTCTTTTTTTTTTTTCCATGCTCTTTTTCCAACTTCTGTACAGTGGGTGTTCTCATTATAAGACCTGTACTACTTCTCTGATGTCTCAGTCAGCACAAAAGTAAAAAGGACTGTAAAATTAGACAAGTTAATTTCTTTGCCTTTAGAAACAGACTTTTCTAACCTGTTATACCAATTCCTGTGGAACGTGCCCACGCGCTACAAATACACTGCAGGGAAACACCACTCCTAGAGTGATAGGATCCAATGTTTCAGAGTTTGGAAATACATTGCTGATAACAAGTATAAACAAGTTTTTGTTTAGAAAACTCTGCAGATAAGCCAGAGCTATCTGACTTCTAGGGTTGCTTGTCAAGGAACAAACTTCCCCCTACCTTTCAATTTCAAAGCAGACTCTACTGAACTCCATCCTAATTATCTGTAGTATTTTCACAGACTATTAAACAAAGAGCTAATTGAAGACTAAAAATTGATGCAAAGACAACACCAGCTTATTTAAATGTTTATTCATCAAATAATGGAAGTGATAAATGGGAGTGGAGAATAGAGAGCACTTACCGTAGCAGAGAGCTGTGGTCCATTCAGCTGCGCGTGCAGGATGGCTTCATTGATGGAGTTCTGGATTCCCGTCAGTGCAATTTCCAGATCATGTGAGGCAGCCATTTCGTTTGTCAGGTATTCCAGTGTGGAGATATACTCCCTCCACTGTGCATCCAGTTCTGACACGCTGGCCAAACAGCCCCTCATTACATTTAGACAGTATCCGACGCAGGGTCTGATGAGCGTCAGGCCCTGGCAGTGTGGACAGTACTGCATCTTCACCAGGGCTTTGCTGCATTCCTTCGTGAGAGCTGCGTGTTCAGTAGTATTTATCACTTCGATGCCCAGACTGAGGGCCTGGCTGAGCATCCTACTTGCCCAAAGAGATTTTGACAGCTCTGTAACCATGTTTTTAGAATAGCATCCAAAAGGATTTATGTCTTGCCTTGTAAGCCGTAGACACTCCGTATAGTCCTCTGATAAATCTGTAATTCCTGGGTTTATTAGCCGACTATACACCAGAGGAAAGAGACTGTCAAAGAAGCGTAATACTGCACTTTCCACTGTAGTCTCTGCTCCCAGAATGTAGAGAGAGATGTCTGTAAAAAGTTCTTTAACAGGCTCTGCTGCTTCTTTCGCCATAGGTCTGTACGCTGTCTCGAACAGGGAACTGGTGCGGTTTTCAGCAAAGCGAAGCAACGACTCAAAGGCCTCTAAAAGAGGGGCAGGGAGAGAAAGAGATAGAGGTTAATAGCAAGCTCTTGACATCTTAGTCACACGACTAATACTGTCCTGAGCAGGAACATCAACAGTTACATGAAATCTGCAATAAGAATACACTAATAGTTAATACGGCTTTCATCAGTAATATGATTTAAAAGACATCTAAATATTACACGTGTATAATAAAGGCAACACAAAATACACCAATGCTTTCTTAAAAAAGAAAAAGATGCCTGTATTCTCACTAGCTACACCCTGACCCAAACACTAGAGGTCAATGAAGGACTCGCAGAGACTCCAGCGAACACAGGCGGGGTCTCCATCGGATGGTTTTTGTAACAGACACTGCGTTTGGGCAGTCAGGTCAAGTAGGTACACTTCCAAACCATCCCTCTAGCTCAAAGCTTGTGAGATGACCCAATACAAATGGAAGTTGAAGCTTTTGTTTCACAGAATTGTGAGCGGGTGGCTGAGAGGCTCTTCTTGCAAAGCACAGCTCAAAAATGAAGGAAAGATGCTGTGTGAATAAATTGTCTCCCTGTTAACATCAGCTACGCTTTGGACAACAGCCAGTGGTTGGGCAGGACTCGACATCCAGTCTGCTAGGAACCAAAATGAAATAATAAAGTCGGGAAAACAGTATCTCCTTTAACTACAGCACTTTTGAGCCACCTAAAAAAAAATATAAATATTTAAGGAGTGTCACGGCTAACACATTTCAAATTGCAGAAGGCAAATACACACCGAAAACCCCGATTGGGGTGCTAGAATTCATAGACGGGGCAAGGAAGGGATCAGCTCCTACGATTATTTTTAATGACACAAAAGACA
>JAAGNO010009090.1:38581-80007 GCA_033439905.1 Ceryle rudis
GATTGGGGTGCTAGAATTCATAGACGGGGCAAGGAAGGGATCAGCTCCTACGATTATTTTTAATGACACAAAAGACAGCAACCCACACCATTCCCACTGCTTTCTTTGGAAACAACAAAAAGGCCCTGACATAAATCATTCTGTGGACGGCGAGTAGTTCCAGTCAAGGCAGGAGACCTATCACTTTATACCTCCTGAGGACTGGACAGATAATGGGGTTTCAGTCTAATCCTGCTCTACGTTCATCCGAACATCACCGCGCGATTCACTGCAAGGTACGCGAACCGAAGTCGCCCAAAGATCAGCTCAGCAAAGACAAAGCTACAATGCTCTAAGTCAAGATTAGCACACACTGGCAAACTTCTGTCGAAAAGCCTGCTCGGTGCCTTCCCCTGTTACATCTCCCCAGGCAACTCGCTTGTTACGATAAGCATTACAATCCCTTTACCACAAAGTGCGATTTCACGAGACAGATAATACAACATATCCCATTGTACATCAAACCATCAGGATTTTACACACGCACGAGCTGTATCCTCCTGCCAGAGAATCACTTCAGCATTCCCACTGGTACTACACCAACTAATACTCTGGAAGTGCTTATAAAATCCTAGAAATTAAGAATTCAGATACACTTGAGTTGAAAAGGAAGGTAGTTCATCGTCGGGCAGAGAAACACCTTGCCACGTTTCAGACCGAACCAGACTTCCCAGCGATGGAAACACTGACCCAGCCCAAACTGTAGTGCAGTTAGCTGTGTGCCACTGCTAGTAAAAGTTTTTTGTTAGCCACAGCACCCCTAGCTGTTCGTTTTGTTTGCCACACCTCCCCTATGCATTTGTTTTTATTGCTAGAAGAAACCTAAACACCATTTTTGTTTTAAAAGGCGATGGGAATATTCAAAACACGGAAACAGTGCTTTATGTTTCCTCCTTCAACTCCACGTGCTCTTAGGGTAGGCAATATCTTACAGATACCGAGATTGTCATTAGATTACGGGAGCAGGGACTGGCTCCCACAATGCCAAGAGAGCCTTACACTGTTGCTTTACCTTCCACACCCATAAAGGCAGAACTGCCATCATCATCATCCTCCTTACCTGAAAAGTAATGAAATGCATTTCTGAATCTGCAAGTATCCTTACTGTCCTCAGAAATAACAACCCCGGCGAAAGACGAGAACAAAACAAGGTACATCCAAAGAAAACAGGTTTCAGCAGCTTCCTGGAATACCAAGTTGTAGACTAGAAACCTCGTAACTGTGAAAATTCTGCCTTCAATTAAATACAGTTCCGCAATATTCTGTGACAAGTATGAAATAAAAATATTTAATAGTGTCATTTCTTTTTGATTCTGGAAGTGACAAGTTGTGATGGTACATAGCTTCATTCCTCCTGGGAAACAGAGCCCTAGCATCAGAAATACGGCACAGAAGAATATTTCCACTTATTGTAGATGTGCTGCAAACACACATAAAGTATCATTTGCTTCCTTATCACCACTGGTCAGACACAAAAAAAAGACTTAGGCTTGCAGGCACTCTAGCAATGATGTTTGAGAAGGAAATACGTAGGTCTTTTTTCATTAAGGCATTAAGAGATGTCCGAGACAATCAAATTGCTGGGTTTTAGACCTTTAATTAGAAATAACGGGGCTTCGTGCAGTCAGATGACTTTGTAACAATGGACAGCTTGCATTCTGGTTGTACAGAGCAGACAACCTTAGCATCTTGTTTGAAAAGGGATTCATTATGTGCTTTTAATGCACCTTGTACGGAGCTGTAAATCCCAAGGAAGGTCTCACCGCTGTTTGAAAAACAGGGTGCTCATCTGTGCAGCCAAATGCAGCAACTTTTAGACATCTATGAACTTGCAGGTGGCTGAATTCTAAGCCTAAACACACCCTGGAGGAAACATTTGAGCATCTTTCACAGCCTTTGGCTTCAACACCTCCGGTAGCATACAAAGTACTACTATAAATTGCAAATATCTTGATTCTGAACAAAAATGTGTCATAATCAGAATCATGGAGATGTTATGGATTGCTCGTCTGCCTTTAGCATTCGAATAAACAGGAAGGTGGAGAACAAGGTTTGCTCCTCAAAAGCCCATTTTCAATGTAAGATTACAGGGAAAGTGAAGCATCAGCCAGCTTTGGAAGTGCAGCTAACACACTGGTAACTACTTCATGAAAGTCGGGCCGCATCACCTTGCCTGGGGAGAGTCTTGTTCAAACCGTTTCTCGTGCGCTCACAAAATGTTTGACACCACCACTGATGTGTCTGCGACAGTCAAACACAGCCAGTCAAATACAGCTCACCTCTGGAAACTTCACATCTGAACTGCTGGCTGTTGAAAATTAGTTTCTGGAGACAAGCCCAGTTAATGCCAAAATGCCACACTGGTTTTGCTGCTCCACCAGCAGCACGGAGCCTGCCAGGCCAAGCAGGTAACCAGTTTGCGTGCTGGGTTTCTAGCCCGGTTCCATTAACATCCGCTAAAAATTGCATTGTGCTCATTCTAGCACACACAGATGGAAAAACATTGCTTTGCATGTAGAGCATCCCTGTTTATTCAGCATGAGCACAGCACAGCTTGATGTGCAGCAATAGCTCCCTTCTGACAGAAATACATCCATCCTGACATCGAGGATGTTCTTCTTCTCAAACCAGCCAGCAGCTCCTGTTCATATACCTAATGCAGTAAAAATCACAAAGAATACCTGACTTATCTCACAGCAGCTTTTGCACCAGTGTAGCATCACTGACTTCTTCAGTGGGATTTAATCCTGATGTAAACCCATTGTATGTCAGAAGAATCTGCAGAATTTAAGTGTTTCTGCTAAAGAAATCTGCTACAGGGAGAAACAGATTTAGGGGGCATGTATCAGTCTGCCCAACACCAACGTACCAGCATTTCCCAAATATTTCCTGTATTTTTTCACCACCTGAAGGTCTATTTGGGGAAATAACAAGTTTTAAGTAACAATGCAGGCAAAGGAAAAATATTTATTATTGTAACTACGACTTTGACTGCTTCCTCACGCCGTGTAAACTCTGCATTCAATGACTTATGCTGACTCACTTCAGCAGGAGGCACTCCTTTTGCTGTTGTCTCCATTTTAGCCCAGTCAGGAGCAACAGCTCTCCAAGTCTGGGTCCAGGCCACCACCTCTTCTCCTGCAGCCTTATCCTGAGGACAGGAATTGAAGATGCAAAACTACCACGCATCAATTTTCCGCTCTGTCTGCCACAAAAATCGTGCAAGGGTGCGTTCTGAGGAATTGGTTTGGTTTTTTCAGGCTCCTAGGCACATGGTAACACAGCCTCAAGGAAGGACCTCAACACAACGATTCACTGAAGCCGATAGTTAGTCTGCCCACACATGGTTAATACAACAGCTTGCATTCAAGATTGCTTTCATCGCCTAAACCCTTTATTTCTTATGGTGCATGATGGTCAGCAGATGAGGTCTCAGGAATACACCCAGATGGGGGGTTTCCAAGAAAATCTGGGTTGACATATGATAGCCAGGCATAGGGCAAGTTTGTTTGCTTCCTTCTTTTACACCAGACCTTAACAAGCTACTGATATTGAGATCCTTATTCTATAAGCAGCTATGGGGTTCAGATGGGGAACATTAGGAGAGCCTAAACAACTTCCAACTTGCTGGATTATGAATCAGTCCAAATCCACATTCTTTTCTTTCCCCAGGTCCAACAGGACCGTTAGCATGGCACCCGTTTTTCCAAAAGAAAGTCAATCTAAGCACCAAACACTTCCGACCACAGAGGCCCATTTCAGTCACATGGTAGCTGAGGCTCAGAGTGGGGCTACAGTTTGAACCCCCTCGTCTTCAAAGACCAAAGCCATAACACCGAGAGCAAAGCACGACAGGCATACGTGAAAGGCAAGTTACTGTCATTGTCATTACGCTTCTGTGTGTGACAAAGCTGGCACCTCGCCCGCAGAACTGACGAGGTAAGACCACCCTGCAATGGCTCTCCACGGCGTTAACAATTCCTTGCACTCTGTGATAACCAAATGTGTGTTGAACTTAAACTTGAAAAATCCACAAACTTCGAAATGAAAAAAAAAAAAGGAAACCATTATATTATAAACATTACTGAAAGGATTTAACAATGCTCAATAAACCAAAAGTAGAAGCAAACACTGAAACTATCTACGCAGAAATAACATCTGGGTACATTTTAGATTCGAATGTAATCAGGAAAGAAGAATGACAAATTTAAGTAGCTCCATTATTTGTTTGGTCTCTTAGGACCACGCTAATATTTGGCTCCTTTCCCTTCAACATCTTGCATTTATTACAGAGTTACAGGGTGAATGAAAGCTACAGTTTGTTGAACAATAGCTTCCTTTTTAATGCTTTCAAATCCATTAAATCTTCTGCATCTTTATGACTTGCCAAAATAAAGGGCAAGCTATTAATATTTTGCAGCAATAGAGTTTAAGCACATACTGTTTGCAACGTGATGCATAGAGAACAATGTACACAGCAGAAAATCACACCCAGATACACATCTACATGACACACAAATGATAAAATTCAGAGTTCTTTGGGTTTGGATATGCAATGATCTCTAAATGTATTTAAAAGAATAGGAGCAAAGAGTGCTCAAAAAGCATCATTAAACAAGATGAACAGCTGGGGCTTTTTTAGATCTTAAGATTATTTCTAAAAAAGAATATAAGTGCAAACCAAATTGTGTCATGTTTGCAAAGACAGAACCTAAAAGCCATTCATTCATCAAGCTGCTTTCGAAAACAACTTCTTAGAACCTTCAGCTTCATTTGTATTTTGTGACATTCTGCTAGTAGCAAAGAACACCAAGCACTGGAAGCTTCATTCTGCTGAACGTAGGGGCCGAAGCTCTTTATTAATACCCTACGTTTTCATGAGGTTTTCTGGTTTTAGAATGTCAGTCTTCCTCTACATAAACACAGTCGCTTTTGAGGAAGCTGATGGGAAATAACATCTTAATAAACACATCAGCAGTCTCATGGAAGTCATACTGTAGCTGACACTAGACTAACACTTGTAGAAAACATTGCAAATTTGCACCAAAACCCTTTTCGGTCAGAGAAAAAGTAAAAGCTCTCAGACTCTGGGACAAGGGGAAGTATCTCTTGCTTTCCACTCACCTTCTGTAGCTGCTTTTAACGATGCAGAGCACAAAACAGATTCAAAAGCAAGAAAGCAAAGTCAGTTTTGGAAAGCAGGGCAAGGGAAGTTTGAATTTCCTCACCTTGACAGGGTATAATGTCTTTTGAACTAATGAGTCCTTCAGAATATAGCTCAGGCAGGTACAAAACAGCTTTACTGTGCACAGGGGTGAGGTCCTTACTTAACAGTCCCTCCATGAGTTTGTCTACGTTGATACCATGAGATAAATACCCCATCATATACCTGCTGAAATAAACTTCTGACTGAGTTGCAAAGTAAGAAGTCTGTGCTTCCTTCTCTGTCTGTACCTGAACAGCTATGGACAATGCTGATTAACTGCAAATCAATGAGCAGGATTAGTTACAAGCTACTACTATTATACTTTAACCCTCTGATCAGTTCCAAGTACAATTTGAGTCCGTTTCTAACTCAAGAAAACTTAGGAAAAGTTGCAAGGGCTTAAAAAAATTCTAGCAGTGAGATTTGCAGAGGTTAAGAATACCTGGTCTGTTGTTAGCAACATCTCCTGTACTGGGGGCTTGGACAGAAGTTTGCCTCATGAGATTTGAGTTGTAGAGCAGCAAACCCGCTATAATAACAGGGTAATGTGGGCAAAGGTTAAGACACTTGGGAAAACCCATTTCCAAATGGTCTGTTGGAAGACTGACTTCCAATAAGAGCGATAGGAATGGGCACCATTAAGTACCACCTCAAAACTTCTATCACGGCATGAAAATTCATTTTCTTCATTGTTTTAATAAGCACGAATCTATTCTTTCAGCCTTGGCACAACTGTGCAATTCCATAGGAAACAACCACCCCTCAGACTGCTGCCCCAGCCAGCAAACCCACACCCTCTTCTGAATCAAGCACTCCTACAGTGCACTTGCTGCTTTTTTTTTCTTCTACTTCAAATAAACTTAAACAGCTACTTTACTATACAAACTTGGACAGGGAGAAGGGGAGGAAACATGAAGCTCACATTTTGGTGAGATTTATGAACATCTTAACCATTAACTTGGGGCTATTTTGGCGGCTATTCGATTCTGGAAGCATCAGTAAAAGAAATAACGTGACCAAGTTTAACAGAGGCTCACTGCTTCACAAGCTGGTGATGCAAAGTGGGGGGAAAGGCAATAAACACACAAGCCTGGGAGATACCTTAATAACAACAGAACGGTCCGGTGAGAAGTACAATCTTTTGCTCTCTCTGGTCATTTTGCCATGGAACCAAATCACGATTTCGGTAGCCTGTGTGCTGGGGAATATATGCAAACTGAGGGAAGGAGGAACCCCAGTGCACACGTGTTTTGCAGAGTCTGTGGTCTTGGCTTTGTCATTAACAAAATGATGGTGTGTGGAAAAAAAAAAAAAAAAGGCACAACTAGCTGCAAAATTATTTCTCAAAGACAGATTAAAGACAGCCCTGAAGTCTGCGGTACCAAGCCATAGCTGCCCTTTTTGAAGAAAACACTATATGGAAGAGTTTATAGAAAATAATTAAGTTGTTATGTTTCACAAAATCAGTTACAGGTTGCTAACTTGCTCACTAGTTCACCTTCACACTTTGTGCGAATAAAATGAATGAGCTGGTAATTAAATTTAGCTGTTTATTATTTCTGCATACTGCATTTCAGTACAGCTGTACGTTAGGTTATACACTGTAATTATAGGGTGCAATTACTCCTTTTAAAAGTGAGCAGTCTCATGTAAAACTAAATGAGTTGACCAGCCGAAAGCTGGAGACCAGATGTGGTATTAACCTTTTATGACACCACCGGGCTTCCGCTGATAGATAAATAAGGCAAGCAGTTCTTTGGGAGTATTTATGCAGTAGAAGGCCGATGCACATCTAACATCACCATGGAAAGATGATCTGGAAGAGCAGTAAAAGCCCTAAGGACCACGGCTGGACTTTTTATCAAGCTGTGGCTATCAGCATTATCCTCCTTCCATCACTGAGGAACCATCATTCCAAAAGATGATTCATATAATTCATATCTGCCAAGTTCAAACCTGTCAGCTATTACTTAATACTATCAGTTCACAGTTTTAACAGGAGTTGGGCCAAAATAACCGAAGAAAAAACTATGGCTGTGCTTCAACAGCATTAGCTATGCCTTTTATTTGCCTTCCAAGCACAATTAATTTATAAAAATGGTTCTCAAAATCTACAAGAGAAAAAAAAACACACAAGCAGCTGTGTATCTGCAGGTAGCTTGGTTCTTCACATAAGTATCTTTGAAGTCCTTAGGAGGTTTCACAGAAGCAGAAATGATGTTATCTGAGGTATTTGATCAGTCACCAACGTGGACAGTGATGACTGGAAGCCACGGCTACAGCGAGTAGCACACAACTCCCAAGATGGATTACAGCACAAACCGCTTGCAAAATAGCTTTGAATGACAGCTCTGTAACCACCAACATTTCTTTCAAGATAGATCCACAGAAACAGCCTACTTTGCTTACATTAGGTCTGATGTAACTATTTAAACGAACAAAGTTTAGGCCGCATAAAAAACAGCAGCTGCTTTTATTTTTTCAGGCTAAAACCCTGTGCACATTTGCAAGGAAGTATAGGGAACTGAAAAGTGATCATTTTTCCTTAGAAAATATTTTTATTGTTTAACATTGCAGTAAAAATGAACGGCTTGGACAATATTTTCTTAAAAATCAACCCTGGGTCACCGCTTCACAGCGTAAGGTAAAGCACCAGTATCTTCTCAAGTAGGTTCTCGCTGTGTATCATTGTAAAAACACAGTCAGCCCCAAAAGGTGCAATCAGCCCAACAATCCAAGACTTGCACGGTGTTAGGTGGGATTTATACCGGGCTTTAAAGAGTGGATTGCCCTCTAAAGAGTAGATTGCCCTTAGCTTGGCTTCTTCAGAATAGACACTTGGTATATATGTCTGCAATTCATTTGAATGAGCAGAACCTCCAGTGCCAAAATCCTGCAGACCTTTTCTACCAGTTTGCAATAGACGAGAGTTTGGTTACTAAACTATAACCATACACTTCTCAAAACTCACCTGACTGTGCTACCCGAACACACAGTGAGAGATGGACCTGTAGGTACCATTCAGATGCACCTACATCCGAGGCGAGCCAGGGAGGTAGCTCTTCCTGGTGACTGTACATGTTAACTGCTGACACACAGAAATGCTGCAGTCGCTGGGAGATGATGCAGAACATTTACCTCATTCTTTCGGGGGTCTGTCACAGTCACTTTTCCATGTGTGCAAGCAGTTTGTCAACGCTGTGAGTCACTGCACTATACACGCTAGCGTGGGGCTAGTTCAGAAGCGCAGATAACACCCCTATTGCAATCTCTAGGATTAAGGTTTCCAGGTAATCTCTTCCCACTGACCACTGGACAGAATTAAAAGGGTATCATTTTTCTTTGGATTTACAAATCTAATGGCATTAGAAGTACTTTTGGAATGAGGTATTTAGTGGATATAGTGTAATTTCTGGAATAAAACAGTCCGGAGTTAGAATCTCTGCGCATTTGCAACTACAGTATGGGCTGGCTTGAGAGCCTGAGGCAGCAGGTCATTGATCACAGCACTCTGGATGCTCTGGGCCTATATGGAGTGAAAAAAACCCTCTTAACTGGAATCTATGCCTGGGTAAGGGTGAGGACAACATTTAATGGGCAATACATGTAGGACATATACTCCAGAAGCAAGTCGGTAACTGTGGGCTACTGCTGTATGAAACCCAGAAAGTCCAACTTGCCGTTAGGTGGGAACACAGCTAATGTACAGCAAAATGTGGCCAGAGATATTGTTAGCTTACGTCGCTCGAGGAGAAGGAGTATTCAAAAAAATATTAGGAAAAAAAGGGCCAAAAATGCCTTCTGCAGTCTTCCTGCAAATGAAAACCATAGAGAAAGTAAAAACTGTGCCAAGTACCCAGAGTGCCAGGTACCAATACCAGAGAGGAACAGATGCCATCATTAGAGAAAGAGAGGGCATTTATGCTGGTGGTCTGCTGGAGCTCCAATACACTGCACAGCCAACACAATGGGGCTTGGAGAGCAAGCGACGCGGGCTTGCCAAAAACACTACAGACTTCTCTCTGTTGCTTGACTTGCACTGTGGCACTGATGATGATGATCTGTGAGGCACTGAGCACTGGGATGTTACCTATGGAGAAGTATAAAACATATCTTTAAAACCCAGAAGTGACCAGAGTACTGACTACGCTTTAAAACTTATCTCTGGTACGTTGCTGTGCTGCATGTTCATGTTTCCTGGCAGGAACACACTTGAATGCTGCCAGTAACTTTGGGACACAGAAGAAATTGAGGTATTTTATTTGTATATCTGTGGTGTATTAAATACTATCGAGAAAGGAAAGTACAAAAGAATTTTAAAGACTTGCATTAGTTAAGAAGAAAGAACCAGAAATCTCTCTTCTGAGTCAATCAAGAGAAAGCAGGAAAATGTAAAAGTCTTTTGATTCTTCTGGGAATCTTTTCATTAACAGAACAGCAATCAGACAGGAATCTCTAGAGAGAATTTTCTCAACCCTCTGATTAAGGAGTTCAACTGGCAGCAGGAAAACTAATACGTTTGTTTCGGGAGGTCATGAACTATTCATGATTTCCAGCTGAATTAGTTAGGTGGTCCATTATGACCTGGTTCTAAAAACCTAAGAGGAAAACAGCTACAAGAGACAGGATTAGCTTAAAGATGAAATCTGTGGGGATGGTTGTTTGTTTTTCATGGGTTTTGCCTTTTTTTTTTTAATTCTTGTTTAGGTACTACCATAGAAATGCAGGAAATTATGTCCAACTTCCATTAAAGAACTAAGGTCAAAAATAAGTCTTAAAACCCCTTCCTTTTTAAAAAGATCTAGATTAATTCTGTATTTATCAACAACTTCAAACCAAAGAACACAGTCTTTACGTAGTAGGACAGCAATAATGCAACCCTGTGTGTTCAACAATGAAGACTCTCTAACCCAGACCTGCCAGCTGGCTCGAGAACTGTGCTCCATGTGCCCACACACCGAGCTTCCAGCCCTCAGCTGCAAGAGGGAAAAGGATTGTGACTGCCCAGGGCAGCGAGACGCTGAGCGGCCGTCTGCACAACCGCTGCGCGCTGCTCATTTCATCAAAAGCACGGCCTGCAAAACCTTTCAGCAGTTTCTTCTGGTTCTGGATTGAGGAACATCAGCTTCATTCCCCAGTACTGTGATCCTGCTAACTTTACCCACCCTACTTTCTCAGGCTAGTCCACATAAGGAGGAAGCCTTTGCAAAATGAACTAAGGAAATTCAGCAGAAAAGTCCCATAGCAAAGTCTTGGGGCAGAGTCAGTCTCATACAAGTAACCAACCAGTGGCTTTTATGGTTTTCAGATCCTTGGACAACTCCTGTCCACAAAAACTAGTGACATACCAGCAATACAGAAACCTCACCCAAATTTCAGCTGAAAACACACTCCGTTATTGTTCCAGAGTCCAGCTGCAGGCAGGTAAGGTCAATGGGGTGAGAGCCACTGGGCTCTTTCACAGCACACCAAAAAGCATGTAGTCCTCTAGATTAAAGGCAAATGTATTGGCCTTGAATAAAAGATGCAGGCAAGTGATGTTTAAAAACCAAAAACCTTTCCCACAACATCTATTTTTGACTCTCCTCTTGTAGATTATTTTGCAAACACGTTTGATATCATAACACCATAAGGTAATTGAAAGGACAGGTTTGCTTGAAGAAACTGACCTTGTTCTGCCTGTAAAGAAAGTCCACAGACAAAGAGTTTCACTAGATTACCTAAGAAATATAACGGAAAAAGACTTCCAGGACGGACTTCAACAGACACTGAATCCAAACCACTATAAATTTAGGAAAATGTTGTAGGTGTTGCTTTTTTTAAATTTCACAAAGCCTCTCTCAGTGGAAAAATTAAAGGTGGATCAACACTTAAAATAATCCAGTAAAAATACATTTTTCTCTATGGTGAAGAGCTTCTCCTCAATTTATCCTCCAAATTCTTTCAAGTAAAGTGACTGGCATGTGTTCAACATATGGGTCTGCACCGGCAGAAGTACAGATGTTGGTGATTTGATAGCTAACCAGATGTTTGTGGGGAACTAGCTCCAGTTATTCCCAAAGGAAAGCACATAAAGCCTGTTAGCAGTAATAAATCAACACATCTACTTTTCTCCTGAAATTCCTCCCTTAAAAAAGAAAATACACAAAAGTTTTTCCAATCCCATTGACTACAGAGATATTACCAGACAAGTCCCAGTCACGTCACTGAAGACCAAAGACCAAAGCAATGAAACTTCTGCAGAAAATTGTGCAGTCCTTGATCAAAATAAAACCACCATGACACCATATTTCAAGCATTGCCACACAAATCCAGACAGCTTCCGAGATGAGTAGGGTTTCACCAGATCACAGAATTTACTTAAATTCAAGTCGTTGCATAATTGCAACCCGTTGGGTGCTTCCTCGTCCTCTAAGTCTATTGTGGTCAAATCAAAATTCAGCACATCATTTTTTCCATACGAGTACTAGCAGCAGCAGAGGAATTTTTTAAGAGAGAAAAAAATAGAAGGTAACAGAAGTGTGAAGAATCCTTAAATCTGTTTTGTTCATTTCAATTTCCTTTGTATAAAGCTTTATGGCTTGGGTCTAGGTGAGCGGACTCAAGGAGCAACCTGAGCCATGCAAGCAGTTAACAAGCTCCCATGAATAGACATTTGGAGTGTCTGTGGACTTGCAAGGTTGTTAGAAGGGAGCAATTGGTTCCCCTCTGGGCTTGCTGACCTTCAAAAGCTTCTACAAAATGCCTATCTGTGATTTTGATTGATGGGGTTTATTAAAGAGCTGATGTTCGTTTTGATAACAGGAGCTTCTTGAGATAGCTCACGAAAGCGAACAAGGTGCCACGCTAAGACCCTACTTCAGTAAGTTGCTTGTGTGCCCTCATGCTATGCGACAGACATGCATTATATGCACTAAAAGCAGCATTCTCTGCGCTCGGAGGATTTCCCCTCCCTGCTGGACCAGTTTATTCCCATGTGAAAAAGGTGCATGTCACTTTTTTTTTGGTTTATTTTTCTGGTACCCTTTTCCCCTGGGATGTCAGAACTCTTAGAAAATGTTTCATAAAACCCTTGCAGATCCTTTTTGCTTCCTTTCAGAGCCTTCCCACAAGAAATAGCAGTTCTCAATTTTTATACCTGAAAGTCACATTTTCAACTTGGGCCCAAGGTATTTAAGCATAAGCTTTACCTCCTGAGGACCATTAGTGTTCTCCATCATCTCACTGAGCGCTGAGACAAAGGGGAGATACCAGTTTTCTTCTCCTACTTTCTCATGTTGCAATACTGCTTCCTGCATTGCCTACGGGTTTTTGGTACATTACAATGCATGCTTCGTTTGTTTTGGTTAAACATGGGTCATTAGTGGTGGAAACTCAACTACAGAAATATTTTACTTTGAATCGAGGTTCAAAGTCTCTATCGCATACATCTGTCATACTGGTTTTAATACGTGGCTGTAAAAACCTCTCATCTATACGTAGCTTTTATAGTTCTCTTTAAAGTTTTGCAATCTTTTAACTCAACAACTTAATGAAAAATATGAGTTTTAGATAAATCAATCTGATAATAAAAAACAAATTAGCTGTTATGCTACAGTAGACTTCCACTGTGAATTAGTGACCCGAGATCGACTGCAGCAATACAATGCTCTCTCCGATTACAATTCAGAGCTTCCCTTTCCAGGTAGCTTTAAAAAGACTTCAGCAAACAAGTATTCAGAAGTAAAGCACCAAACCTGTGATCTACAGAAATGGTATCTTAAGCCTTAACGAGTTCCAATTAAGCACGCAGTATCTTTAGGAAAGAGGGAGTCTCACAAATGCAAGCGGCACTGCAGAGCAATGGGACGGTGACTCAGAAAATTGAAAATATTCATAAATTAAGAGACTGACAGGTTAAGAGAGGTTGGTACGTAGAGCTCAGTATCCACTATAGGAACCACTGGACACATCTAAGAAGAATATTTGGCTTCTATCAGGTGCCTGTCATGAACAATGTCTAATCTTACTAAGTGCTCTTGTTTGTCAAGAAGTCTGGGGACCTGTCTAAAGTGAAAAAGAACTGGAACGCATTTGAGACACAAGCATCCCTACTGCAGAGGGAGCAGGCTATGACAGGTGACTTCTGCACCCGTAAGCTGCAGCTATGAATTGCATTTTACCATTTATTACCCTCCTGCAACCGTCTCCATAGGTCCGAATAGAGTCATGGAGTAAATCTCATCACCGACTTGCTTTCTTCAGTCAGAATATTACCCAAACATGAAGTCCATAATTTCACTTCAAAGCTCTGAAAGGAACCCCAGTTCATACATAAAAGAGCAGGGTGAAGCTATTTCCAACATGCAGCCGTTCATTTTACTACAGCACGGTCCTGGCTTTTCAAGAGTGAGATTTTACTCATTTCTTTTTTTTAAACACAATGAAGTCCAGCAGTTACTCTTATTCTCTCATAATTCAAAGCGTAATTCTCAACAGTAAGTACAGAGAGCTGCACAGTACCATCACTTTCTCTTCCATCACACAAACTAACTCCAATTTAATCACTTAGTTCTGTCCTAACTTTGTATAATTCACTTTATATTAAAAACACTTAACATATTGGGGGGGGGGGGGGGGTGAAAAAATGCTTAAATAAAATACAAAGTCTATGAACAATTTCTCTTCCAAAACTGTTTACCTTTATTTCAAGGTCATATGGAGTCAATAAAAATACAACAATATTAACAATATTCTGAGCATCGCATTTTTTGCCCAGTAAGCAAATTTAAAAGGAGGGGGGAGGGAATCACCACTGTGAAATATTCTGACAGCAATTTTACCACTTCCGTTTCGTGAGAAATTTCAAGATTCATTTTCACAATCAAGTAAATCCTCCATTTTTTCTGGATCTTTAAATTCATTTTAGACACACTTCCCACTGTCTAAGTTCTACTCTCCGAGGCCCCAGAAGCCATTACTTATTTTAAGAAAGACCCTTTGGCATGAAACTTTATCTGTATAACCCTGTAATGGGATCAATCCCTTCAGAAGCACTGAAAGAAACCAAGAGAGGAACCACCACCCAATCGAATAAGGAAACTACTGGTAGACTAAATATGAGAGTAACAGATAAAGAAATTTTGGACCCTGAAGAAAAACACATTTGCTCCATTTTAGACCCAGTTCATAAAAGCATTTTGGCATAGACAAAGTTTATCCTAGTTCTGCAATGCAGTCCTTAATCCACAAAATCCCCACAGAACTTCAGTGCACACTTCAGTTTTCTGCCAAGAAAACAGATTTGTGAAACGGGGCCTTAAGCTTTGCAAAATCATTTGAATTCTGTAAGGCTGTTTCAATTCCTCTGACAAATCTCCCGCCCTCGCATTCCACAAACATCTAATTGTTTGAAGAGTTTTCTCTTGTCTTTTAGATCAACCTTGTATAATGATACTCTTCATGAGATTATGGACGAAAAATGTCGACTTCATTAATCTATTCTGGGAAAGATTATAAACCAGCTCTTCGTGAATAGCTCAGCTGGAAGGAACCTACAACATCATCTACTCCAACTGCCTGAGCGCTTCAGGCCTTACCAAGTTGAAGCATGTTGTTCAGGGCATTATCCAAATGCCTCAAACACTGACAAGCTTGAGGAATCGGCCACCTCTCTAGGAGGTCTGTTCCAGTGTCCAACCACCCTCTTGGTAAAGAAACACTTCCTAACATCCTGTCTGAACCTCCTCGGTGCAGTTTTCAATACATATTCTGCCTTGACCAAAAGTTTTCCAATCTTGTGGAAATACTATGTCCTCACACACCTCTTTGTTTGCTCACTGCATTTCCACATCTGCAACAGCATTCCCTGGCCTGCCTTAATGCCTCAGCTATTTTTGGTTTAAGACATCACGATCACTGCATTCAAGTTTAGCAGATTAGGGCAGGGATGTTATTGTAACTACTTGCAAATTGCCTTGTAAATCTCTGTTCAATCCCGTTTTACTGGAAGACCTACTACACATCTCATCTAACACCACCACCTACTGCTGGTTCTGGGCAGCCTTACATGTGGAAGTAGGGCCCATGGTCTACTCCTGACAACCAAGTGAAAGAGCTGCTACAATTTAGGTGTCTCTGGGATAGCATTATTCCTACAGAGGTGCCTCACCTGGGACAAAGATTACAAGAGGATAGATGTTACTGCAGCAAGTAAGGAAGAAGGAAGAATTCTAAGAAAATTTATTCAAGCTAAAAAAGTAAATGACTTTTAAAATCCCAATCCTCCACCTCTTCCTTTCCTCAGTGCTGGCCTGGCCATGTGACTCCTTCAGGAGGCCAGAGAAGGGAGCTCTGCCTGAGCAGGAGACATCTGTCCTAAGCACATCTCTTTTTGATTTTTGAACCCTCACACAACAGAAATACAGGTTTTGTTATCAGACAGGTCAAGAACAGATCTCCTGCTACACGCAGCTTTTCAGTGGAAGTCTTTAGAGAAACAGATATGCAACACTTAGAGAAAAACTTCCCCATCCTAATGGAGAGAAGCTCTGTAAGAACCAAGAGCTTCGTAATTCAAGAGACTGTCAAAGCGTCCCTGAAATGGAAATTCACTGATGCTGAAAAGCCTGCACTGTAATTTAGTGAATGACAGCTGGAGAGAACACACCAAACAGTAATTTAGCAAAGACTAACAGAGCAAGAGACACAAGCTATTAAAAATAAAAGTGGCATCAGGTGAAGGGGTTTCCAAATTTAGCAGATATGACCTTGAGGACTGGATTCCAATCTTCTCCTCAGAGACCAGGTATAGGAGATTTGCTACTTGGGGAATTTCAACATGGTGACGGAAGCAGAGAGCCCAACACAACAAAGGAGAACTTTATGGAAACCCTTAATCCGATTCTGAACAAAATAAATCAGTATTTACAAGCCTTATGACATTTAGTGTTGTTTAATGTATTTTAGGTAATGCCGGCTCATATCGCAGGTTCAGGAACATTATAAATTTCTCTCTGGTATCTGAGCATTAATTTGCCATCCACAATTCCCCTATCCACACACAGTGCAATAGCCAAGCAGACTGTCACACTGGCCAAGACAAACACCCATCTACATCTTCCTAGAAGACAGAGGGCCCGATATGACAGTGGGATGCTGAGTTATGCAAGAGTGGGTACCCATTAGTCCTCAAAATCTGACATCTGATTCAGCTGAAAGCTGCTAAATACCACAGAACTATCCAAGGAACATTCAGAAATTATTCTGGGGACTTGTGTTTAACTGGGATGGGATGGCATGGACTTCTGGGGCAGAGTGCGCTCATCATGAAGGAACTACCATACAGGAAAAAACAGAGATTGATCCAGTCCCACGTCTGATACCACAAAGTCATTGGCATCAGATCTCCACACAAAGCTATATGAAGCCCTGCAGTTGACAACTCCAGGATATAGAATAACATGCCCAGGGGACCTGCCCAATCTCTTGCAGTCTTTCCTGTCTTTAATACACCACAAGAATTTCTTGTTGTTTGTTTTTATGCCTTTGACTCTTTGCTCTTCAAATTCCTTTTCAGGCTCTTCAGTTTCCTTCTCACACTGCCCACTCTGGACTGCACCTCTGTCTCTAGGATTCGCTAGTGTTGGATTTCCAGTTTCTGACAGCTATTTCTTTTTGCTCAAATAACCTCCTGAACTTTGTGTTTAAGCATATGGATCCACTTGCCTTCCTCCTCCTTTTCTCGCACGGCGCTACTCCTATTTGCAGTGACAGATTGTGGTGTGCTTAAGTAGCTACTATGCCTAAACTAAGATTTTAATTTCTATACTTAATCACAGCCAGATATTTAAACAGTGTTCACATTGTTCTAGCAATCAAGAGGGGATCCCAAGCACATTGGTCATTATGTTTTCCAGTCTCTATATAATCTAGGTTGAACTTCAACTGTAAAGCTGTACTGTGAGAGTGAGACAACTTGCACATTTAAATTTAAGTCTACATAAACCAGATCCAGGCTTCAGCTAACTGAAGGAATTGAGGTAGACAAGTAATATTAGGATCTCTGAATCAACTATAGCAGTGACATCTACAAAGTCTGTATCACATGGATAAGGAGAAGGTTGTTTTGGCTACATTTGTACATGACTGCAATAGCAAACTTACAAAGAGCCCTAGGCTCAGAAAAATGTAGGATCTTTGGAAATGTTTATTAACATTTTTAGGCAAGATTTGGTTTTGGGATCCTAGAAGTTTCCACGTACGTGACAAATAACACTTTTAAAAACTTTCTACTTCCTGAAACATTGGCATATATCTCAGCCCACAGTACCTAAGCATCTGGGGCTTGTTTCCCATCTCAACTAACCTGACAAAACAAAGCAAAAATTAATTAGACTAATTCTTTTGGCACAAATCATCCTGATCTTTTTCGTGGGACAGCTCAGAGAGTAAAGTCCTTCTCCAGCTAAGAGTATTAAACTCTGTGCCCTAATGAGATGCTCCAGTGCATGGTTTCAGGGGTCTCCCTCAATCAATAAATACATTATCCACAGATTAATGACAATAGTAAATTGCCATATATCATCCCTCTCACATCTGCAGTATCCTCCATGGATTTGCCTCCTTCAGCCTCTATGAATTAACCTCCTGCACTCTTCCGGACCATTCATCATGCTCTTCCCCACTCGAACTCCCCATCTCCTTGTACCACAGAATGTCTTTCATCTCTGTTGCAGTCAAATTTTGGAACAGCTTTCTTAACTCTATTAATCTCTATCTGAAGACCATTCTTCTTACAGCCATATGACCTCTTTGAGTCTTTTCTTCAGAGAACAAAACCATCTTACCACCATCCCCTTCTCACTTTTTCTTGAAACATTCACCCCCCAATTCTGCCATTTCACACTCCTTTGGTCTAGCTACTGAATAATGCAGAAGTTACAAATACAAAAATAGAATTAAATGCTAAAGTCATACTGCTTACCCAACTGAGCTATACAGCTGCAGAGACTGAAATCCACTAAATGGGGATTAAATGTTTTGTATGAAACTTGTATATATAAAGATAACTTACCATGCCATCTTCTAAATGTGTATTTGTTTTTGGAAGGAATTTGGAATACATCAATCAGCACATAAAATAACTAAATCACGCAAAAAGTTTGAAATAAAGATCTTTAAGATGCAAGAAAATAGTAAAATCCCATTTTATATCAATATTATTTTGTATTTTTTTTTTTGCTAGATGAACAGCTAAACCAGCCAGCTACTGGTCAGGAATGCTTCCATAAGCGTAGAGCAACACCAGCACTCTGAACAGTCACAGCACAGGAACGCCTACAGCCGTATTTTCTGTAAGATGGACCTTGAACCCCTAGGAGAAATTTCTCCAGAATACATCAGAAAGTTTGGAACAGACATCTCAAACAAAATTCACTGGAAACTGCATTCCCTTTTGGTGGTTTAGAAAAAATAACTTCTGCAGTTTAGTTTTTAAATAATTACTGGCTTAGTAATACTATAGGGAATTAATACTATAAAAAAATAATCTTACACTATAATACCCGTTACTACTATGGCTTTCTATAGGCATCAGCCTCCACTTTTATCCTACTTCTAATATAGAGACTCTGATGGTGCTTTCACAATCTTACTATTGCCTAATTACAATGGTTTTCAGGAAAATCAAGGACATTTAAGCCTGTGCACGTACAAGGGACAGGCAGAAGTAGGATGTCAGAGAAAACATGGTAAAAGAACTGCTTTCTTTCCTGTTTGCCTTCCTAGCTGCTCCCCACCATGAGATTGTCTCCTTTCTGTCAGGAACCACTTAGCAGAGGAATTCCTGGAACATCAGTCTAAACTTTTCCTGGCAGGTTGGTGGGTAACATTCTCCTTCTCCTTTTTCTGTGGGTAGACCAACTGCTGAATGTAGAGTTGAAAAAAAAACCAAACCACCAAGTTTCCACTTTTCTGAAGTGTTCAATTCAAAGATCATTGAAATCAGATGTTGGAGTATCATTAATCCATCTTCCTCTAGACATTTCCTCCTCCTCTTTCTTAGAAGTCTGAATTTAAGAGTTAGAGATTTGCCCAGATTTACATTTTTTCACATCTGGGAGATCTAGCAGGCGTTCTTTCACTTGCTGAGAAGCACAGATGTATTGCAAGCCAGAGCTGCTATGCCCGTGCAGCGTGCTATAAAGCCACGCCGTGTGCAATAAGCCAGTGCTTGCAGGAAACACTGCACTCGAGCAGAAAGGCTACAACTCCTCAGAAGCATTAGACATTTCTAAAGTCATTGCTCTGCAACTGGCCTGGACACTTTGAATAAATGACATTTCCCAAAATATTCAGGACTCCAGGAACAGAACATTTGTTTCCACACATAGAAACACAGCTTTCAGTTCATCCCTGGAGTTCAGACATCATCATCATTCTTGGGAAATAATAAGAAGACAAACCTGGCTCTGGGGATAAAAGACAGCAATATCTTTGAAGATTCTAACAATATTTTTTTTCTTTTCTTTTCTTTTCTTTTTTGTCTTGGGCATTCCTAGAAATTCTCAGTCAAAACCACAGGACTAAACTCATCCTCTCCCACAATACCATAAAAATGAGGCAGTAAGCACTAGGATTAACAGGGCTCTCTAAAACAGCTCCAGACACTACAGAACAGCATGAAGGGAGTTTGCCAAACAGAGCTTTGCTCACACGTGAGCCTGAAACTTTTGACCTTTTGAGAAATATCAGGGACGGTGAACAAGAAGAAAACCTGATAGCACAAATCATGTTTTACTGCTGGTGGCAAAAGAGGGTTGGGGTTTGGTTTTTTTTTCAAGAATAAGAAAACAGCAGCAAATAGGAACTACTATACAGAAGACACTTAAAGGAAAGCAAGCAGCGTCACAGAATGAGCTATCAGCTATAATCAACTAATTGTAACCTATCTGCCTCTTCTAAGAGCACAGTCTTATACAGGAACAAGGTCACAGATCCTTTCATGTTATCCAGAGTCAAGCAAATACACCGAAGGAAGCAGATACCACTAGTGGGGTGTTTCCAAAGATTCCCATTAGTGTGGTCACATCTGTACTCAATTGACTTGAAATAGAGTTCAAATACCACGTAAGGAAAGATGGGTTTTGAGGGTAAGTCTCCAATTCTTACCTGGCCACAGTGACTATTAGCCAGTGTTTTATGAGGCTTTTCCTATCTACGTTGGCAGAATGCAAACCCCATCGCCTGCAGAAATGTTTCCACATCCCATAGTTGTACACAGTTCTATTATTGATTTATCTACAAATCCATCATCTTCCTGTATTTCCTTTGATAAAGCAGTGGTACCTCAAGGCCAACAGAGCTTCCATGTGTTTAAACTCTGGGTAAAACACATCTTTTTCATCTCTCGGCTCAGGTCTGCCTCTACTATGTAGGAAAACCCTTAAACTCGTCTGTTGACTGTTGGTCTTATGCACAAAGTTAATTAACAACTGATGAATTAACATGTTCTCTTATTGTAAACAAATACCTACATTATACAGTCCCAAACTGTAACATAAAAAAAAGCAATCTTAATTAAGCAATTAAGAAATTAAGCCATTTAGAACTGCTTAAGAAATTAAGCAATCCTGATTTATTTATAGTGAGCCTCACTGAACCCAAAGGGACTACCCACGTGCACACAAACGAACACGTTTGTGAGCGCTTCCATGACTTCCACTCTTACAGAGTACACTTAAGATAGAAAACTTGAGGTCTTTTTCTCCTTAAATGCTTGCAAAACTGGTGTCATTTACCTGGAATCAGCTACTGTTTAGATATGAAACAGCACTCTGAGCTTTCCTTTATTTTTTCTGAAGCCTTATTCCCCTACCACCAGCTTCGTGACAGGTGAAAGATTTTTCTACTGACAGGCTGGCAATTAACCCGCTGCCACAAAAGAATAACAAAGAGTAAAACAAAATGTGAAAAATGAAAGATTCATCATAGGCATCACAGAAAAAACTAGACACAGCATCGTTTCAATTGCGGTTCTTTTCCCTGTGGTCATATAGTCTCTCCCGTACAAACGCAGTGTTGTTCAGTTATTACTTCAATTTCAGGATTTAATTTCCTCCTCACCACTTGAGATGCAAGTAGGAAGGAAAGCAAAGAATGAAAAATTGAAATAAAAGAAAAAAGTCACTACACAAATCTTGTACTTCACCTCAGCTGGTGAACCAGGAGCAGCAAAAGCTTCAGCTACTTGCCCACCCCCCCCCACCTCGTGCCAAGTGAAACTGAGCCAGTTTTTAAATCCCAGTTCATTTTTTTACCCCTCAGAAAACTGAGTGGTTGATGTTGACTTTCATTTGTTTATTTTCATTTCTCACTAGCATATTCTGACACCTTAATGAAAATTACAGCTCAAAACATTCTGTAAGCTTTCAACAGAAGTTATATTGGCTTTGCGAACACTTCTGTTTATTAACATCTTAAGCAGAAAGCAACACTTTCGTATTTTGATTCAAATGCCACTGTTCATTGAAAAAATATTTTGACAAAAAAAAAAACCCTTACTGCAATTTATCACTCCTCCTACACTTGACTATTTCTGGAAATTACTTTTTCTTCTACATGAAGCCTGCTATCCAAATACCACAAATGCTTTCCAAGCATATGGGTGATGGTGTCCTGCTGTCCTGTGTCACCAGGGAGAGGGAGCTGAGCTGCCTGTATTCAGCGAGCCCCGGGTGGCTGAAGGTGACAGCAGCTGGACCGCCCATGCTGAGGAACGTGCACATCTCCTGCTTGAATCACAGAATCATTTAGGTTGGAAGCCACCTTTAAGACTGTTAACTGACGCTCCAAGTCTCTCTAAGGATTTCTCATAAAGACCACCAGCAGGCTGGTGCACTCTGGTTATGTGACGTTTGCTTTTACTTCACCCTGTTCTGACCGCCACAATTCAAATTTTATCCCCAAATAAGAATAATTTAGAAAATTCTCAATAGGCATCTGTGCACAAATTAAGGAACAGTTAAATAATGAACTCAAAGTCACCAAGCCAATCTTTGCCAGAAAAATACATAATCTATATATACAAGTTGAAATTCCTTCATGAAAAGAATTGGCGTCCTTTGTGTCATCTGTGAGCTTTAAAGCACTGACCATTCAACCCACAGATTAAGGAATCTCAAGTACTGTAACTCCACTCCAGCTCTCCTGAATCAGAAATATATACCTGCTCGAGTGAAATCGGCCTGGTTTATATTAACCTAAATACAACAGTCTAGTTTCAGGCAGAACAGGCACCGACACAGGGACTACAAAGTTCACCTGAAGAAAGGGTAAGGCACATGCAAAGTCTAACCAAGACAGGAGGTCCAGGAGGCAGCCAGCAAAGCCCTCAGACTAATTAGTGTTGAGGAGAAATGGGCCGAGATGCCTGGATTGCCCTGCTGATACAGCAGTCAGATTTCAGCAGCAGCAAGCACACTGCATTGTCCCCGTCCCGTCCCCCACCCCCGGTAGAAAATCGGAGACACGGGAAACAGGTGAATCTCTCCCACACAGAAATTATGTCCAAGAATGTGATGTGATTTCTACCTCTTACAACAGCACCAAGAAAAACTCCCCAGACACATCTGTCTACGGCAATAATTTGTATAGATCCACAGAAAACTAGAAGGAGGGAGAGAGGAGAATCGATGAACCAGTTTCAGGAGTCCAAAAGCTTAAACAAGAAAAAGTATCATCAGAAGCCTTCAGTTCACTATTCAGAGACCTACACCTGCACTAGAGAATTGTCAGAAGTGAGAAAAGCTTAAAAATTACCAAGTTAATGAGACACAACTGCCATTTACAAGCCTCTGCTAATCCCAGTGCTTTAATCCCAGTGGTGCTCAGCCAGTTTTGACTTAATGCAAAGCCAGTCATTCATTCCCAAATGAAATTAGTCAAGCTTTTGTGACTAACGATTGAGTAAAAACAAAGTTATGACTTAAGGAATTGGCCCCAGGGTGTCAATTCACTGTCACGAAAATAAAAATTGGGCCCTCTACGCACACAATGCTTATTGGCACTACTAGTAGTGACTTGCTATTGAATAGACAGATAAATGCAGACTTTTTTTTATTATTATTTATTTTGGACTCGGTTTTAGACTGCTATGACGAAAATCCCATTAGAAAAATTATCTTTGCAAAACTACAAGCAGACAATACATCAAAGCGAGCTGCCAAATGTTTACACATTTAGGGTCATCAAAATTTACAAAGAAAGAAGCACATCTCCAAAAAAAAAAAAAAAAAAAGTCAGTTAACTTTCCCAGCTTCTGTCATAGCACAGAGGACACATCCAGGAATTTTAGCCACTGAGTTTGTCACCCGGGGTGCCATGCCCAAATCTTGAGCCATAACAAAATCGGGAACAAAGACGCGTGCCCCGCGCATCACCTGTAGGGCAAGAGAGCGAGATGTCAGAGAAACTCAGGGCTGCACCAAGCCAAGAACCTGGCAGAGAAGCCCAAGCAGAAGCTGAGTGATGCAAGGAAGGGGAGAACAGGGAAGCCCAGAAGGAGAGCAGAGGCCAGCCTGATACCAAGGCCTGACTGCTCAAGCATAGCCTAATGTTTGTCTGAGAGCACTTAACAGTGAGTGACAATAATAACCACAAGTTTAATGTAACTTTGATTCTAATGTAGTCTCATGGACATTGACATCAAGTGCTCTTCCTCATGTCCACTATACTGGTTAGTGACAGAGACAACGTATTCTTTTTCATTTCCTTAATTTGTTTTAATCATATAGAACATATATTTTGAAGAAGGACTTTGAGAGAAACCAGATTATTTTGCCTGGTTAAGAAATAACTCTTATTACCCAAAAGATGAGGAAAAATACCATGAAGTACTGAGATTTACAAGCATTTTGAACTCCTATTTCATTAACTGGTGTTTTTCACATGAGAGAACTAGACCAGAGAAAATTATGGAACTAAGGTACCTTCTAAGCATCCTTGAAAGAAAAAGGAAGAAAATAATAGTGAAGTGTATCTGACAAAAGTACTTTAATTCTTACGAAAGTACGTAAAGACTTCGCTAATATATAGAAATTGCACACCTTCTGTCATTTTCAGGGGTTTCTGTTAAAGAGGAAACTCAGCTGCTGTACTTTAAAATGGTAAATGTAAGACTATGTTCTAATTAAGATGAATATTGGCCATCTGTTACATAATTAAAGGACCAATTAGAAAAACAATGTCTAATTTGATCAACCTCAACCGGCCAGGTTAATCCATGAAAGGTTCCAAACAAATGTATAATCTTTTCTAATCACTATTGGATTAACTGGACTAATCCAGTTGGATGTATATAGTGGTCTTATACCATCACAGTTATTTTGAGTATTCCATCACTGGTTGCTGGGTTTCTTGGGTTGTTTTTCCTTCAGAATCTGTGCTAAATTAAGAAGAGGCTTTCTGAAGTTGTGGAATTTTATTATGAAACCAGAGAAGTCATCTAGTGAGTAAACAAAGTGTTTCACAGAAGATACTTCTTCGGCACGGAACACTTATTTGCCCTTTGGCCCTCCGCTGAAGAGTGGTAAAACTTCACTCTTGGAAACAGAAATGATTCTGTTGTTACAGAGACCTAGAAACAGGCTTATTTTAATTTTGCATCACAACAGAGCTGAGAAAGGGAGAACAGCTACAGTTAATCATCTGCCCCAGCTATACATTTTTAAAACTATACAAGTAGGCAACCTCACATCATCTACCAGCATTTGCTGGGCAACCCTTCAGACCACATGGTTTCTCCAGTTCCAGGAGGTCTTTAAACCCCAAAATCCCATGAAGTAGTAGAACAGGACTGACCTTCCACCTGTAGGTGACCTGCTTATTAGTACTGGAAGAACCCAGCCTAAACCAAGCCACATACACTGCAGGTGATTCCCCAGCAACACTCCTGTAACCAGGTCCACACTGTAGGTTGTCTTTTTCATAACAACACTGGATGAAGGTGTGTCACAAGTGGTGTATATGGCAAGTCTGCTGAAAGGAAAATGGAATTCATCATCTTATAAAATTAAGTTGGAGATAGAAATGGTGATAGTTTACAGAGGCAAGGCTGTAAACTGTCTAGGTGAACTTGAAAAGAGAATGCCATGCTGCCTGCCTGGACTTCCTTACTCCTTTGGCATCCACGATGGCACGGCAACCAGTCTAAGGACTGCAGTGAACGTTAATGACTGAAATTCACTGATCTGACAAATTATGTAGTAACTGAAATCGCTTCTGCAGACCGTAAACAGAAGGTAGCTGGCAACTAGTGGGATGCAGGAACTTCTAATGCATTTGGGAAATTTTAATTTTAGTTGTACTACTTACACTTGTATCTTGCTTTCTTCCCCTCACTTAATGAGGCACACATCAGATCCAATCCTTCTCTAACTTGAGTGATTTCAGTCTAGGAAGTGGATTGGTTTAATTATTTTCTTTATCTTCCATTATCAGTGTGGCAACATGAGACATTGCACATTTTATCCAGACCTTAATCATTCCATTCTACCTATTTAGAGGAGATTTGTCACCTTT
This sequence comes from Ceryle rudis, assembly GCA_033439905.1. Classification (NCBI taxonomy): domain Eukaryota; kingdom Metazoa; phylum Chordata; class Aves; order Coraciiformes; family Cerylidae; genus Ceryle; species Ceryle rudis. Next base: position 64,386 of record JAAGNO010009090.1, read on the forward strand.
TTTCACTCGCTAGCACATTTTCCTCTTGCTTTCAGCTCTACAAATACATGCAATAGCAAAGGTGTTTTATTTACTGCTATCAACTAGTTGTATTAATTAGAAAAACCTTGAAGACCTTGTTGTGTGTGAGTGCTGAGCGACAGGAGACCGCAAACCTTTGGAATCTGTGCTATTTTGCAATTGAATTAAAAGTCTTCCAGAGAATTTAAGAAAAGAGCATTGTCGAGGCTTTTCAGTTGGGATTACTTAAAAGTTGACTAACAGAACCAGGCATTTCATTCTCTTAGGCCCTTTTAAAAAAACTTCACGTTTAATAATGAATCCCTTGTAGACCTTACCTTCCACAGAATCTTGTGCACAGCTAATGTGGGAGCCAGGCTCAGTTAGAACAACGGCTTGGCTCTCTGTGTCTCTTGGTAGCATCATTAAAGTAGGATCAACCACCCTCAACTCCCAAGGCTGTAATCCAGAAATCCAATTGCAATCGTGTACCTGAACTCGAGGACTTACAGAGTCTCCCTCAGCGCGTGGTTCCATCCCACAGTGCCCAGCACTGGATGAGACAACCATTCAACCCGTTCCTTTGGACTTCACAATGAGCATATAGACTTTATGGCTGTTACCTTCAAAAGGTCAGGTACACCTTGAGAAAACTGCTACTATACAGGAGAGTTCAGTTCTTTATGCTTTTGCCTTTTTTAGAGTAATAATTTGTTTCCTGACAGGGTACCTGGCACACTTCTCCAAACTGAGTCCTGACGGATCAATCCCACACCAATATGAAAAATAAGTACCTAAATAATTTGATTTTGCCAGAGAAGGATATTCAGAAACATCGAGATTAGGGCTATGGAGATCCAGCTAGCTCCAGGTAAGCAACAGGACTGTGAAGATCTGAGGTAGTGCATGATATATTCCTGTTCACGCGTAAAGCCGATACCGCACAACACAGAAGAGATGAAATACTGCCAAATTAATGTGCTTCTGGGAATCCATTACTCTTTGTATTTCTTAAATTTGCCAGATTTTATCTACGCAATCTTAGCATTGTATTACTATAGTTTATCTGTCTCTACTATAGATAATATACTCCTTAACGGAGAGAAAAACTGAAAGCGGCATTCATTATGCAAAAGAATCACCACGGTAGGAGCGCTCCACAAAGTCATTTCAAATACCTCACAGACCTCAACGTGATCCACTTCCAACCAATCCACATAAAACAATATAATAAAAAAATCCAACTTTTAATTTCCTCCTCTAACATTTCTCAGCATCGTATCATTCTTTCCCATCACCAACAACAAGTGCAGCAAATCTTTAACAAATGACCTAGAGGGTTCTACAACATTTCTTATAAGTTACTTAATAAAAATGTTTCATTTACAAGTGGCTGGAGAACTGTGTGTTGATAGCCTTGAAGAAGGGTTAAAAATGCAACTTGGATTTCCTAAGGCTTTTCATTGAAAGATCACCATAAAGAGTAATAAAGACCCCAGTTTAACATGCACTTTAAGGCAGGCTGTAAATAAAAGACTTTAAAGACAGAAAAGCAGTAGTTCTTAGATTGAAAAAGTGGAGATTTTGAAAGAGGAGACAGTTAAGTAAAACATATGGAAAGCACGCCCGGTTTTAAAATATTGTCCATTTGTACTGTTTCTATAGTGTAATATAAACAAATCCAGTCTCCTAATTAAACTGATTATATTGATAATGCACAATTAATTCAGCTCCATCTTGGGCAAAGAGGACACCTCGCTATGAATCCTAATCTCATCTCTTCTCTAATTAAACAAGACAAAATTGGAATGTACCTTTAGAGCTCGGGTGCAGATTCGCAGTGGGAGCAAATCTGCGTGGCAGCACTGATCTGCACGGTGCAAAGCTGATCCACACCAGCTGAGGTCTGGCTTTTGGCCAGAAGCTCCATTAGGCTGGTATGAAACAGCTAGATATTTTGGGGGGGACATCCATTTCACTCATCCCCTTTCCTACAACCTCCTCCTTTAAATTCAAGCATCTCTGGATATGACACACACTGCTCATCCATACACCTTGGGGCTGAAGGCAGGAAAAGCCATTACTGAAATCACCGGCGGTTCCCTCGCTGTGCACCACGTCTTGGTTTTGATGCTTGGTTTGTTGGGTTGTTTTATTCTCCAAATGTCAGGACGTTGCCAGAATCCACAATTTAGGAAATAGAATCATAGAAATGTCTGGGTTGGAAGGGACCTCTAGAGGTCATCTAGTCCAACACCCCTGCTGAGAGCAGGGCCATCTTCAACTACACCAGGTTGCTCTAGTTGAGCAAATGGTCTGTTTGGAAGAACGTCCTTGTGGGCTGTATACTTGTGTCACTCCTTGATCTCACGCCTGAGAGCGGCTACGTGATCTTTTCCCGTTGTGACTGCTCATTTCAGGCTCCTCGCTACAACACCATTCACGTTATCACATTTGACAGCGTGATACTGGGCACGTTACTTGGCAGAATCGTTCAGTGGCATCGCTGATACTGAATATTTATTCAGCCCAAACTGAAAACCAGGGTGATAGGGTGATGAAACTGTTCATTTTCAGCCAGGAATGTTAGCAGGACATGAAGCTCTGCTGGCAGGTGTCTGAAAGGACGCTCAAAGGATGTATCAAGTTCACAGGATATGTCAAGTAGGTTGAGAGCATCAAGGACTTTACACCAAGTTGTATCTTTAACACAAATGAGACATGCGTTGATTAAAAACAATAATTCCACAATGATCTCAGCTATCCGATCTTTGACAATTCATCAAAACCTGTGTCTGCTTAACTGTATAACTTTCAGATGAACGTGGCTTGTGTGTTATCATTCTAATTTTCCAGTACCTAACCATTTCTACATCACGTCCAGCCGACGTGGCAATAAAGAACAAATGCCACACAACTACCCAATCTACACACAGCCTGACACAAAAGGCTTCAGGACATTAATTTTATGTTCCTTCCCATGGTCTGCAGCAGTAGTGCTAAAGCCCTTGACGGTGTTTGAGTATCAACACCATTAAGGTAACCACCTCTCTTTTTAACACACAGCACTGTGGGCTGATGCTGTACAGGCTGAGTTGGAGCTGTCACTCGGACAGAAATAACAGGAAAAACAACAAAGGAAATTCACAGATGTGGAAGCAGAAAGGGAGAGGAGAGAAACACAGGATGGGAGTAACAATTGCCAAAACCAGAGCATGTTTTCTTACTAGGGGGTAATAAGCCAGTACTAAATTTAATCCACGCATACACGACATATCCTTGGCAGGCAGGCATCTACTGCAAAAAGCAAAGCTAAAATAAACTAAAGTCTTGTCAGCAAGGCCATAAAGTTGGAAGAATTCAGGTACTTATCCCCCCAAAAGTTATTTAAAAGTCAAGAGTTAAATATCTTCTGGATGAAAGACACAATGACGGTTCTGCATAACCATATATACTGATGACTGCAGCTGACACTAGGTGTTGGAAGCTGCAGCTCTACCCTTACTCCACAAACCCACTGCAGGTCCCTGTTCCACACCACCCGCGTGCTGTGCTCCCAGCTCTGCCGACCGGCTGCGAGGGAGAACGGGATGTGCTCTATGGGAATCGAAACCAAATGCTGCAGTTCAAGTGACTGCAAGCCCTAGTCCAAATAGAATACTTGATATCAAGTGACTTAAAGCACTGAATTCAATCAACTGATACTTGCATAATTTTAAATTAGCGCTTTAAATTATTTTGAGGTTTTTTGCAAAAACTAATTAGAAAACTGATGGTCTGGTAGATAGAGATTAACAGTTTCAAAGAAGTAACTTATATTTCATCCTGCTACTGATAAGGCACCTCCACAAAGCTTTTAAACTTCTACAGAGGAAAAAAAATTACTGGCCCTCAATCATCCTTTGGTGGCTTTTCAAGGTTGCAGCTTCATCATGCCGGGAATACAATGACACCTAAGTTAGCCACGCACGAGACGGCTCATGTCTGGAAGCAATACAGCTGCATTTATTTTGTCGCCGTGCTGCCATACTTACTCTATCAGGTCAGTACAAGCTGAGAGATCTCTGAACCACAGGCAACAGTGTCACTGACCTTTCTTCTCTCCATTACGTCCTTAGTGGATGTTCTCACAACCTAAACTACATGTGTTTTGAATAATCTGCTCTATCTGGGTTATAATCTTATCCTTTTACCACCTGGGATAATCAAAGCTGACAATATTCAGAACTGAGGCCCTGTTTCATTAAAAAGCAGGTATTGTGTTCACCTCCCCACACAAAACTTTCTATGTTTTGTAAGAAAGTGCAGTAACGGGGATAAAATTCTAGGTATTAAAGTGGCATAAAATCTTCTACCTTTAAAAATAATTACTTCATTATTAGCTGGAAAAAAAAAAAATCTATTTTCTAAACACTGAGCAAAAAATGTCACTGAATATATTTTTAGACTAGACTGTCATGATTGAAATGAAAATCTATTTTGAATATATGCTTTGACATCTAAGAAATTTTCAAAACCATTGTATTGATTTAGGAAATTCCTGGAGACCACAGACTGCAAATCCTACCAGCCCGCTTGCTGCATCCTGCCTTCCTTGACCATGTTGAGTGTTTTAGGAAAGAATGCTGGCATCAAGTTAAGCATGGGCTGTTGGATGGCAGCTTTACAGAAGAATCTACCTTGAGACATGAAGATTTTATGAGTGCAAACCTAAGGCGGCAAACCTTCTTATGAGTGCAAACCTTCTTAGCACAAAACTGATGTAGGTCAAAAACTAAAAGTGTTGAAAAATGAATTAGAGAAATAAGTTTGAAGTATTCTACCTCGAGAGTTTAAGGCTTTGTTCACAGAAGTTAGCACACTGCATGCAGTAGTGTGAACCCGAGATGTATCAGCCGTTGTATCTGTCTTCTGAGGGGACACTCAGTGCATTGATGATAGTTACCTGCTTGGAGCTGAGTAAGGGACTTGCAGAGCACTGGACATCTACACCAGGGCTTTGTTTCCCTGGGAGGAGTCCAAGGCCACAGCCACTGCAAACCCTACCAAGGTCCTGGTCTGGCTTCCAAGCAACCATTTGTTTTGCCACTTCAGTAACAGGTTCATGAGACACGTGCACAAATAGTTGTGCAAGCACAGTGGAGGAGGCCATATGGTGACAAGAAGGAGCAGCCCGGGTGTACGAAGCAAAGAACCACTCCACGGGCACTACTGGCTTAACGAGAAAATGAAACAAGAGCCTTAAATCAAGCACACACAGTTTTCCTCTTATCTGAAATTCTCTTACGTACAATTAAAAGCACATCATCTCTACAGCAGTCTTTCTGAAAGGCTGAATTTAATCAAAAATCCTAGATATTAGTGACCATTTGTTGATTTGTACTCAGTTAAGTAGTTTAAGGCAACATCTGTAAATGGACCTACTTGTTTGCAAACTATCACCAGTGAAGAAAAACACTTTAGGTCATTTTGTGAAACATCTGCTGTGTTGGAACACACCGTAGAGTTGGAAAACAACCCTGATGAGAAGATTTGGAAGAGGAAGTAATGTTTGTTTTTCTGGGAATCCCTTGAATGTTTGAACTTAAGTCATATTATGGTTTAAGTCTCACAGAAAAAATATTATGGAGAACAGATACTTTGGAATGAAGCTTGTTTATTCATGCCCATTTATCAAATCCATATGTATACAACCATCTTATATTCAGCTACTGTGAGTACTTCAGGCTCTCACAAATAAGCTGCGTGCACAGCTTGCAATGCAGCATTTAAATGGAAAAGAGACCTAGTTTGCAGAGTAATGAGCTGAACCAGGACAGACCGGTTTCTCTTCATTTTAGCTTTAACTTGGGTCAAATTCTTTAAGCTTGTACTTAATTTTAAGAATGAAAGTGATCTTCTGGAAACACTGATGCTTTAAATTAAACAGACGCTGGATTCTGTTGATGTTTCAGAACGCTGGGAATATTCCAGCTCTGCTTTTGGCCCATGCCATTTCTGCACGCACGACGGATATTGGTGAAATACAATTTTTTTTACACAAAATTGCTGCACAAAATTCAATATAACTAGAAAATTATTCCATATTGGATTGTTTAGACACCTTACCTGAGTGCATTACTCTACATAAAACACAATTCTTCAAATAATCCCTGGAGATTAAATTCAAAGCTTTCTACAGACACACTTCCTCTAAAGCCACCTTTGTGCTGCAAAAGTAATTTTGATAGTATCTACTTTAATCATTTTTATAATTCATAGCTGTTGCCCAGTCTTCTAGTATTTAGTAAAGATGATTTTGACTAAGACGTAATATTTTTTAAGAAAAACTTGTAAGAAAAAGAAAAACCTGCCGTAACTTCCTGCCTGAAGCAAATCTTTGGTCTCACTGACATTGTCTTCATACTCTCCTAGGTCCTCAATCACTTCCCATGAAAATATTTCTTCAAAATTTTAAGACAGTTAAAGGGAGGAGAGGATCCTGCTGCACACAGTACAGATGAGAGGAGACTGTGTGATGATGACCAGCAGGGATGAGGGATAAAGGAGAAACTGTTGCTGAATCACTGTACCGCTGCAGACAGCCTCCAGTTTAAGCTTCCCATGGATCAGTTCCTGTCTCTCTACACTGATGCAGATGTGCAGCTGTCTCAATTCTTTTTTCCTCCCCCTCCTTTCCTGACCACAGTAGCCTGCTTTCTTATCTGCATCCATGCCCCACTTCCACAAGGGAAATGCATCCTAGGCTCATAAACCCATTTACAATATGCTATGATCTCTTGTGGAGAACTCTTGCAACGTTTCCTACCACAATGCAATCCTTCCAGAGGGACATGGCAAGTGAAGCGTTATTTATACAGCCCCCCCAAACCCGGGTTCTTTCCAGTCAAGTTCCTTAATGTCAGGTTTTAGCATTCATTTTAGGATTTAAGTCACAGTCACATTTCTTGAGGTAAGTTTATTTCATTTACTATGGACCTACCGTGAATACATTCCTTCATGTGCTGTTTCTGAAGAGAGTAATAATGAGTGAAGCATTTTAGTCCAGACAGAAGGAAAAGGACCACAAATATGTGGTTCAAACCACACAGGTATTCATCCATATTAATGCAATTATTTTTTTTCTGCACGTCCTCACCCCCCTAGCACTAGGTACTTGTGCCATTAGCTAGATCCCAGTTTTGCAGCCCTAACTTCAGTTCTCTTTCAGAAAGCACAGGAGGAACACCAGCACAGACACTGTGAGTACACCTACATTCTGTCCCTTCTCCTGTGGGCCTGACCCCACTTGCCTGTCACGGCCATCATAAATTCTGCTCGCACGTTAGTTGCGGCTATGATGGAGAGAATGGCACTTTGCTCTTGCTTCACCTGCCATATAGCTCTTCACATGCATTTTTTTGCTGAACTGCCAAAAATACTCCCTCTGCCCTTTCCAGTGGAAGAGTCTCAACATTAACACATCCCATTAACCGTATGACTACGTATGATGACCATCTTGGCAGATACAGAGCACGAAGCAGAGGTTAAACCACGAGGCTCTACTGACTTAAAGCAGTTTGCTGGTTTGGTGTTTGATTGTTTCTTTTCAAGAGTTCTCACAAAGCCTTGGGGGACATTTTCCCCCAAGGGAAGCGTACCCAATCCTTCCATGTACACGTCTCCTCCTGGGTCACACAACTAAACAGCCACAAATAGAAATATGTAGAGTCATTTCAAAAGAAAATATCAACGTAAATATCTTACTGCTAATAAATCAAGCACTCTATCATGGCTATAAGGATATAGAATTAATTTGTTCTACTGTGGTTTAGGTCTGCACTTGTATCTGCTCAGAAATATTAAACACAGGAGCTTTAAAAGGCACTTCAGGCCCATTTTTAATAGTGACTCCAAATTACTCAACCTTATCTTAAAGTGAACTAGTCCAGGTTTTTTTACAACAGAACGGATCCATGGCTCTGAAATTTAAAACACGGAGTAGTTAGATCACAAAGTTGGAATACGAGTGAATATGTATAAGCGCCATGAAGCGTGGTGCTGTATTAATGTTTCCTCTCACAACTGAACAGTATCAAGAGACAGCGATACTTCCTATGTATTCCTAGATATTTCCTTAGACACTTCCTAAATTACTTCCTGTAATTTATTGTACAAATGAAGCAGGTTTAACCATCAGCCAATTGCTGATTATTTCAAAGAAGTCACTCAGCGATACTCAGATTATAAGAAGACTGGCTGCTGGCCATTGTATCCACATTTCACTGTAATTTCTTTAACTTTCCCGTTATTTCATTGTTTGTTACCTTTGCAAATATAGCCCTGATTCTGAGAAGTTTTGCTCCTGTTCTTTACAAGGAGCTCAGCAGAGCTCAATGAATCTACACCCAGTGTATGCAGAATCACACACAGCAGGAGTGAGCAGCGTCAGGCTGGAAGTTACTATAACAGGAGAAAATTCATCATTTTGAATTCGTTACTTGCTGCCCATGAAGGATTAAATAAACCTTGTAAAATCATTTGGAAGTCTTCATTAATTACAGGTATCAAGCAACCACAAAAATCACCCCAGGGATTATTTCACGCTAGCAATTTCGTGCTGCAATGCTAGGTAGCCACCTCTTGTTCTCTTTCAAAACACTATATCAACGTGTTAATACCATCACAAATTCTCAGATATCTGTGTTAGATCCAATAAAATAAAACTTATTTAGTAAAATTAGAAAGATTTTATTATAAACACTTAATATTTAACTTTACATGTTTGTTTCCAGTCACACCTGAGACGAAGGAAACTAGATCCCTTTGACAAATTTATCAAAAGAGATGCATATTTCAAATATCACCCAGCAGAAAAGCAGGGAGCTCTGGTCGCTAAGACATATCCCTAGCATCTGAAGCAGTCAAATTATCTCTTCCATAAATGAAAATAACTGTTTTACTTTCATTACCCATTGAAATATGATTTTGGAATAAATGCACATGTAAACCAGTAAGTGTTTAAAAAGTCTATCTCGGGCAAAAAGGTTAAAAGAAAACACTACATGTTGCTATTACTTCCAGCTCCCTTATACTATTATGAAAATAAAGCAGGACTCAGTATCTGACACCCAATATACTCAGAATTGCCCTCATACTGATACGCACTTGCTCGTCTGAAGTTGTAGAACAGTGTCAGTTCCCTTGAGTAGGACCTATCTTGCGTGGAATGTATTATTTGAAGCTCAACCCTTTGATAAGTAAAAATGTGAACTTGCATTTTTTTTTTTTCTTTCAGCTTAGTTGCAAGCCCTGATGCCTGCAGTGTAACATGAATGCTCTCTCAAATTCCAGCTCTGTGGAGCAATAAAGAGTTCCAACTGTATAATTAAGCCAATCTCCTCTGTCTTATGCTTTATCCCTTGGGTTTGAAATTTCTGAATAATATGGAAGCCTATTTTCAAAGGCAAGAAGAGCAGGCTCTGTATGAGTCAAATAGTCAGAAAATACAGGATGAACTCCAGTAGTGTTGGGGTCATCTCCTGTACCCATCTACAGCCATAGTTATCTATTCCTTTAGATATAGATTTATAGAGAGAGAAAACTAACTATCCTTTAAAGGCTACCAGAATTATCTCACAGGATAGATCTTCCCTGTTAAAAATCTCTGCACTTGGTCAGCACTACACAGGACTTAGTTACAAGCCCTGAGTCTCAATGGCAGCTTTCCAACCAATTGTGTTAGTACAATAGGCAGCGATCTCCAGTGAATATTAGGTGCTTTTGTCCATAATATGGACCCTGCTTTCATATGAAAAAGCAAGAACTAGAAGTTACTTTTATCTTCATGAATTACTTTAAATATATTTACTAGCCCATCATTATGCAAGACCAACGGTCCAGCTCACTCTTCTAAAATATTCAGAACTTATCACCAAAAGGCTGCTGAAGGAGTTCTCACCTTTCTCCTTCAGCACACCAGCCCATTTTCCTAGATATGAAAGCAGAAAGCATCTGCTTGTGTACCTGAAGTTTAATGTTTTCTTTTAATGCCCCGTTCTTAAGTTTATTGTTTTGATCCGACAACATTCGACTTCCTATCACAAGAAACCAAGCAGCACAGTACCGAAGTCTTAATTTTAGTAAAAATCATCTAAATGGTTCATTACTTTTCAGTTTCGTTGCTTTGAGCGATTCACTGCATAAAGTAAATGACGTGTAAAGTGAAGAACAGTTCCATTTCTATAGGCTATTAAAACAGAAATATGGGAGGTTGGGATTAGGGAAAATGATCACGCTGCGGTGCAGAGCTGGCCCATTTAAAACCAGTGCATGTGTCTGGTTTCCCTTACAGAAAAGAAAGAAAAAAAAGATAAATTATACTGAAAAATTAACTCTCTTTAGAAAAAACATTGTCCATTATAAATCACACTGTGTAAAATAACACAGGATATCCTTGTGATAATCCTTGTGCGAGTCCCAGGAGGAACTTGGCCTTACTGATATTTTGCAGCTTTTATTGTCACAAGGTAACTCTGTTTTTTACAAAAGAATTTTTTAAATCGCCGCTTTCCAATCAGAACTGTCCCCTGGTTTAGAGTCATGTGATCAGATCAATAAGAGCATTTGATTTCCTTTTTCTATGTAGGAAGTTAAAAGGCCTCTTAAAAGGCAAGCTAAAAAGTAAGATCCAGGATACATGTCAATGACGCTCCTAAGGGGCGGATGGCAGCCAACGTGCTATGGCAGCAGAGGGAAAGAACGGTCTGTCTCTGCAGGCTCAAAAGCCCGGCAAGGAACAGGAAAGATTAAGGGAGTGGTGTCATCACCTCCACAGGATATGGCCAAATCACAACTATAAAATGGCAACTTTGTCCACTCAGGAAAAGCTGTCCCAGAAATGCTGCTCCTTATCACTTGCTGTAACAACACTTTGGAATAGTCACAGAGGAAGACAGTCAACTGAAGAAGTTTGTTTATCCTTATATCTCGAGTACAGTCGCTGAAAACAAGTTGATTTTTGGAATAAAGGATTAATAAGTAACAAAAAGGTTGGGAACTGGGGGATATCTGATCCAAAAAGAGGGAGAAAAGTGTAAAAAAACCCCTACCAAATACTCTGATTACATCGTTTCTTGTACTATAACATTAATGGACCATTACAGCAAGCTGCTTTTTCACTCTCAGAAAGAATCTCAAGCTTGACTCCACCAAGTCAGGTTATCAAGTCAGGAAAATGGATTATGCATTCCATTTTAGGCACAAACAAGACAGTTCCCTAGTCTAGCAACCAATCAGTTTGAGAAGATAGATTCAGACAAATACTGGAAACCTCATACAAATCTCAAACATCTTCTGCTCCCTAAATGTTAGCTGCAGTAAATAAAAACCTTGCACAAGCACCGGCTACTGTGACTTTGGACTATAAAATGTTTTGATTCTGACTACGCAAAAAACAGTACTGCAGTCAAGACTACATGATATTATCAGTAGGCAAATCAAAGTCAAGCAAAAATTTTCTAGTGATGAAGATTTATTAGGAAACCCTGATTCAGGGAATTAGGGCTGATTGTTCAAAACATCCCGGGCTCGATGGATTAGCTTGTCTGGTACCTATGGGCTGCACTGCACTGTTAGTCACAAACAAGCTTCTGACAATATCCTCTCCTTCATACACACAGAACTATTCTCACTTGGAATCAAGGCGGAGTATTCATCAGGCCATGGGTGTACTACTTAAGTGGCTCTGTCAAAAGAGAAGAGCTTAAATCCTTTAGACTCCTATCAAAACCCAATACGCTTCAGAAGTCAGAACCTTCTTTCCAAAACCTCAGCCTCCTTCCCAGGAAGCTCTGACTCTTGAATAAGTTTCTGAATGAGAAGGGGATTACTGCTGACATCCTCTTCAGGGACATCATCAACACACCCACTGATTCTTCCCAGCTTTTTCTGGTTTGTGTGTTTTGTTTGTATTTTATTTTCCCCTCCACAATCCTCTACACCTGCAATAAAAAACTCCTTCCCATCTTCCACAAACTACAACACCCTCAATTCTCACAGAGTCCGAGTCACTTTTTGCCCAACAATTTTTTCTTCCTGCTTTTAAATTATCTCACCTACTGCAAACTGATTGCTCTTCAAAAACGATTTCACTTCAAAGCTTCACTAGGGAGATTTTGGATTTCCTCCTTTTTTCCTGCAGACTCAAAATGTCAGGCAATTGCGTCTCTGTCCCAGAACCCCCTAACCCACTATACTGCTGTGAACGGTCACTTACAAATACCATAAATGTGGGATCCTCTGTGTGATTCAAATGCACTCCTGGCACTCTCTAGAGCCTTTCACATAGACAATTGGAAACAGATGGCCAAAAATATCTCTGCTGCTATAAAGCTGGATTTTTCACTACCGTGGAATTTGACCTGGAAGACCTAAGCCAAAGATGCATGCTATTGACATGGCTCACAGAAAGCCTGGAAGAGGTAAAGCTCTAAAAAAAAAAATCCTTCCACTGAGCATTCCTTAGGTGACCTTAAGTCACCTTTATTTCAAGATATCCTATAGAAAAGAGGTGTGAAATCTGACACACTTCCCTGCCAACGAGTAACTTCATCCAGTTGAGAGGAAAACACATTTTAACTGAAAATTGGGAATTAAGAGGACAACAAGAGGAACAGGCACGTTGCTAAAATCCCGTTCTTGAGGTCTTCCCTGCGTGTTCTTAACTGTGCCTTCAAGAGCACTGTGTGTTTGCAGAATCCGAGCCTACGGGTCCAAGACAAGGTCTCTGCTGATGGATTTATATCAAGGCTTCAAAACACACTTTTCCCATCTTTATGTAAAGCTCCGTAACTTAATAATACTGTAATCATTATCTTATTGCTCACTTACATTCTCTGTTCCAGCGGGCCCTGAAAAGTTAAAATTATTTTCTTTAAAAATCCACTGAAAACAAAACAGACATGACTTGCTTTTATTAGAAGCCGTACTGAATGAGCTGCATTTGTCAGAACGTACTAAAACACACAAAGAAATCATCAATAGGCAACATGAGTTACCCTACTGCCAAAACCACTAAAACCAACCTAGTGCAGCAGGCTCAGAGATTTATTGGTCTGGAAAGAGTAAGGAACCTCTCGAGCCAAAAGATGTTACTACATTAAGAATTGCACTGGATCAAAACACTAGATATAATCCCACGAAGGGGTCTCAATAAAAATCACTGAATTTACATGGGCTGTCCTTCCCCAGAATATATGAAGTCAGCATCTGGCTTCTGTTACTAAAAGTAACTTTTTTATTCTTTCTTTTTTTTTTTTTTCCCCTTTTTTAATTTTTAGAATAGCTCATTGTTGTGCTGTATAGCTGAAATCAGTTTCGTCTGTAGGCACACACGTTCAATTTGGACTTAATAAATAATACGACTGGGAAAGTATTTAACAAATACTATTTTATATCAGGAAATTCTGCTGCCTAAAATGGAAAAAAAAAAAAATAAAAGTACTGCTAGTGCTGAACTCTCAGGGATTTTCAGCTATATTAATCTGGAATTCTAACAGTATCAATAGAAATCTTTCAACTAAAGCTGTAACTGCAAAGCACGCTCTTTCTGTCCTGAGGTAAAATAGGTTCAGTTACTCAGGGATGTTCAAGAACATTGACTGGGTTAAATTTCAGTCTAGCTCTGATTTGAATTCAGCCCATGAATTGTAAATAGAAGCCCTTGAATCCTGTGCAGGGACAGCAGGGACCTCCCAGGGACCCCGTGATAAGTTGAATGGCTGCTTCTGGAAAGGACTGCCACACTTCCAAGAATGCAGATTGAAAAAGAATTCATTTTCTGTTAAAAAAAACCAAATAATAATGGGAGGAGTGCTTTTTCTTTTTTCTGTATTTCTTCCTGGTATCAGCCAAAAAAATACACATAGACTTTTGATGAATCTGTCAATCTGTTCCTCAATTCGTAAGCAACAGTGTCTATATTGCCTTATCACAATGTTTTTCAGCTGTAAGTGAAGTGAAAGGCACACTCTTTTTGGCCTACAGGATACACAGGTTTAGAGTTGCTGGTATACATCATCATTATTATTTACATTTTCAAAACAGATCTTAAGCAGAACATAAGTGATTTTTTGTTTGTTTTTGAATTCTTCCAGGAATGGTCTGGTGATGACCCTCCCATACATTTCAGTATCTACAGCTTTGTGCTGACCGCATGCTGTCCTAACTCAGAATGTTTCTGAAAGAAATTCTGGAACTTGTTCTGTGTTACATGGTAAAAAAAAAAAAACACCAAACAAAAAATAAACGAGAAAAAAATGCAAAAAAAAACTAACAAAAATAAAACAAAAACAAGCACAAAACAACCCCCCCCACACACACACACAAAATTAAGACAAGCCAAGTTGAAACATCAGGTTAAAACCAATATACAGCCGAAGCTATCACATAACTTTCCGCTGTAAAGGACACTACTACTCTTAAATTGCCATTTCTAAAACACCACAGACAGATCTGTGCTTTAATTGCTATGATTCAGCTCAACAACATCAATGGTCTTCAGTATGACTGGTGATGGACATGATTTAAACACAAAAAAAAAAGATGGCATTTCAAATAGCAGGTTTAGTTTTGCTCTGTGAAAACTAAGTGGAATGAAAAACATCTTGCATTTTTTGCTTCACACACAATACACATAATTAATAAATTAATTCGTTTTTTTAAAACTGAAGACTAAATCTCTTTAATACCTAAAACTTCAAGACCTTCCTCTCCCCCTTGAAGGGAGCAAAACCAGGGCTACATCCAAGATGGAATCTAAATGGAGTCCAAAATTGAAAATAAACCAATGAACACATTCACAGCTCTTAGTGCTTATAAATTATGCTGAAAACAAAACAGAAATAGCATCCAAATACTAGCGAGAAAAGAGCCTCTTTGCACTTACAGCTCAACACAAATATTAAACCAGTTTCAGATAAAGTTTCATTACCCACATCATGGATCAGTAACTGCATGGGTTTTAAATAGCAAGCCAAGATGAGAATGTGTCCAAATTACTCTAAAGGTCATCAAAAAGGTTTAATTCCATTTTTATATTCAAATCTTTATTCAAACAAATTATCACGCATGCGAATCGGAAATTCAAAGGTTAGCACATAAATAAATTTGAGTTACTTTGCTCAAGAGCCCTCAGGCTGTTGAAACTCATTTCCTGGCAGACCACTGAAACTTGTACACCATCAAAATGGTTGATCTATAAAATACTGAGTTCTTTGGTTCCAAACCAGCAAAGAACCTAAGCATGTGTCTATCTTGAAAGCACAGAAAGATGGGGCTAAACCAGTCCTGTAGAGTCCGCGAGCCACCACAAATGGCTGCGAAAGGAAGTTGAGAATGAGTTGTTGTCCCTCAGCATCAAGTAACTTAGTTGACAGAACAACAACATATGTAGCGTTTATATTAGTCCTGGACAGCAACACTGTACAGCACGGCCATCTTAAGGTGGAAGACCCTAAGCATCTCAAGTTTATCTGCCTGCTGAAGACACTGTGGAGCACAGTGTACCCATGTAGAGGTTCAGCCCAGCCCAGAAAGCCTAGATCTGTGGTGACAGCTGTGAAAGGTTACACAGACAACTGGA
>JAAGNO010009090.1:84347-100363 GCA_033439905.1 Ceryle rudis
ATCCCCAGCACCACCCAAATCTCACACTTGAAAGCAATGCCTTCTTTAGAGGGTCCAAAAACCACGGTGTGTTAGTTCATTCTTACATATACCCTAAGTACACCAGCCCACCCACCCAACAACATGACATCAGTTTAATTTAAACCAGTTTAGGAAATTATTTTACCACGTTTCTCAAGTGTAGTGCTGCTTACTGAAGGATGTATTCTGCCCTTATTTACAAAGAATTTTTAGAAGAGTAATGAAGTGCTCTAATTGTAACTAGTGAAAAAAATCAATAGCAAACAGTCTGAGCTAAAAGGATTCACCCTCCTGGAGGTGCTCCACTGTTTCTTTAATTTCACATTCATTTGCTATCGCCCCTAAAACTTCACTTTTGATGGCGATAAGTTTGAAGAGGTTTACATTTTCTAGCCATTGTTTTTCAGATGACTGCAGTTGAAGGAATTAGTCTTTCCAGAGCATAAATTTTAAAGAACTAAAATATGAAATATTCTGTGTGGTTTCTTATATTCGTACATTTACAGCTGCTCCCCTTTTCATGGGCCGTTCTTTTGCCTGCAGTGTTAGTGTTTTATGTTTCATGTTTACAACAGTATCATAGGTCTAGTGACTAAGGAAGGGTGCAGTGTGCTCCAGGAGGTAAGATGAGTTCTGTCTCTTTCACCCTATGCTCCATCCAAAAAGATGTGCCTCAGGTTTTAAAGTTCACAGAAGTGTATTTCAGTAAGAGACCTACACCTTTCTTTGCTCTTGAAAGCAAAAATCTCCCATTTAATGTTAAGTTCATACCTCTGTGACCGGCTGAATCAAGTCACGGTATTTGATGGTGTAGATCCTTCGATGGACGTGCCATCGCTGAAACTGCTGAGACTCCCAACTCAGCCAACCACGACACAAATAGAGTCTCGCTGTTGTTAGGAAATAACCTGCATTTCCTAACGGCAGGAAGGTGCTATTTTCCCTTCCCAGTTAACAAACATAAGATCTTCATTTGTCTTGTTATACAAAGAAAAGAATCAATTGTTTAGATTTTTATTTAGATTTTAATTGTTTATCATTTGCTGGTGAGTCAGGCACAGAAGCAGTTGTAACTTTTAATTTAGTTCTTGGAAGAAAAAGGGGCAGCTCTTTGCCACATGCCAAAACATTTCTTCAGAGGATTCTGTATGGGTACAAAGAGAAGGAAGGTTTTCCAGAGATGTTAGACCATATTTTCTGTTATGACTTTCACACAACAACCTGGGCCAAAACTACTAAGAGCAAAAAGCAGGATGTGATACATGAGGAACTGATTAAATGCATGTAGAAAGGAAGTCCTAGCTTAGATAACTGGTTTTGGTCTGCTGGTCAGCTGTATTTCTCAGTGCACTATTTATTCACCCACAATTACTACCTGTCCAGCTGTATGAAAGGAAGCTGCTTGATGGATTCAAAGAGAACTCTGCAGCTGGGCCAGGGCAAGTGAAGCATCATCACACAGAGAAGGAGGGAGAAGTGGTTTCTGGAGCAGTGACTTCTACACAAGGTGCCAGCAGGGCACAGGGCCTCCAGCATTCCGAGAATCATGTATGGAAAATGGAGCTACTAGAAAGAAGCCAAGAAGAGGCCTTCTCGGAACACCACTAAAAGGGAAGAGAGATCTAAAAGCTCCAGGATTCTACATATGCATCTCTAAAATCCTGAGAGCAGATACCAACTGTTTTATTCTATTCCTGTTCATAGCCTTCTGCGCGGAGTGAATATTGTGAAACTTAACAGAAGTAGTAATACCAAGGGTAAAGAAATTATTCTGTCTCCTACAAACGTACCTCTTTCCCACAGTGATCTAGAAGAAGTTAAAGATAGATCTCCCAAGAAATTAAGAGGACAAAGCAGAAAACGTTACACAATTCCAAAATACTGGAGGTAAAAATGTGAGAGAACTACCTGTTAAAGCTCTTCTTTCTAGTAAAAAAAAATCAAATAGAATTTGTATCAGTACTTCCATTCCAAATGTAAACATCTGCAGGGATCTTAATTTTAGCATGGAACATCAAAGACAAAAGTCTTAATAGAGGAAAAAGAAGAGAGCCGATCTCTCAAGCCTTTCCCTTTACGATTAAAGATTCAGAGCAGATGTAGATATCCTCAGCAGGACAAGGCTGTTGGATCCTCCATAATCTGACGCAACCCCCCTTTAGTAGCTGTGAATGGACCTACAAGACTGAGGGAAAAAATTGGGAGGATGTGGGGAACACGTGATCCATAAATTCCTTACTTCCAAGTCCTATTCTCACATGGTTGATTAAGTCTGTGAATGTCCCAAAGTTTTGGTGACCACCAGGGCAATTGTAAAGTCACGTCTGTGAAAACAAGCCAAACAAGGTCCCAAACCCTCCTGGATCAACAGGTTTTGGAAACAGTGTAAAACGCGTGATGCAGTGGTGTAACACATGGGGGAACCAGAACAGTATCTCGTTAAAGACTACCACTTGCCAGTAACTCAGATGAAAGCATCCTCATCGTAGCACACAAACACACACCTAAAGGGTTAAGCAGTTTGAGTTCCCACTCTAACCAAACCGCAGGTCAGTCGTATTCAGCTGAGCTCCAATTCCCCTTAAACATGCTCTCCCCTGACACAACGCGATGACTTCACTGTTTAGGAGTGATAGGACAAGGGGAAATGGCCTCAAGTTGCACCAGGGGAGGTTGAGGTTGGGCATTAGGAAAAATTTCTTCTTCAGAAGGGTTATCAAGCCCTGGAAGAGGCTGCCCAGGGCAGTGGTGGAGTCCCCATCCCTGGAGGTGTTTAAATGCCATGTAGATGTGGTGCTGAGGGACGTGGTTTAATGGTGACATAGCAGAGCTGGGTTAACAGTTGAACTTGATCTTAAATGTGTTTTCCAACCAAAATGATTCTATGTTTCAACACAATCTGGTAGAGCATTGTAAATTATAAAAGAGAGAAAACCAAATGTTTAAAGAGTCATATGTTTATGCACATGTTTTCAATACGTCTACCGAAACACCTACATTTGGTTCGAAGATGAACATGAAATGCTAACAAGCAGCTAACATGGCTACAGTAGCGACTTGGTCCTCCATTTCGACAGCAAATTCATCTGGTAAAGCAGGCAGAGAAGTCCCTCCTTTCAACAGAAATGACGCTGGTGGGACAGAGATCACCTTACAGAAAATCGTCAATAGCATTCAAACTCACACCAAAAGCAAGACCTCCATGCAACATGTGAAGAGCAGTTAAAGAGTCAATGGGAAGCTGCTAGGGAGCAGCACTAGCTAATTATTTCCCCAAGAAACCCGATAGGAATTATGCAGCAGATTTTATTTATAACCATGCAAGTCTTCCTAAATCTAAAACATCTGAGTTGAGAGAAAATGTCTTGAGCTTTCTGCAAGGATGGTGATAATTACAGATCCAGTACTTCATTAAGTAAACCCCAAATCCCAGCAAAATAGCAAACAAAAGGCATAACCCAATAGCTACACTTCCAAAATATTTACACTCCAGCTGCACGGCCAGAAGTGGAGAAATGCAATCCAAACAGATGTCCATGAAGAAGGCACAGGGTAAGGAATCCAGCTTCAACTCTGATGGATTGCACAGATCACTTCACAGATATTTTCGTAGACAGATGATGAACAGCCATTTTAACTTTAGGTCAGATGACAGAGTAAGTTTTAATGAGAATCACGTTCACATACCGTGGATTTGACCAGATACCTCTACGCAGTTGCACCACAGCAGTTCACATTCACGTTACTTTATCTCTGCTTTGTTATAAATTCCAGTCTCTCACCACACTGGTGTACAACGGACACCAGTACCATTTCAAACCAGCTTTGAGAGCAATGCCGTGGGGAGGAGGGGAGAAGGCAGGAAGAGGTGGCTTAGCTGTTCCAACTTACAATCATCCAACTGCAAATCAGTCATCCTAAACTAGTGGCAGAGCAACTAGAAAGTACAGGGCCAACATTCTACGAGGCATTCCCTGCTCTGCACATTCTTCCTCCTCAAGAGGGACACCTCAGAGAAAAGCATGAAGGGCAAAGGGGGAAAATGGGAGTAACAAAGAGGTGAAAACCAGTTGCTCTGGGTATTTGTCCACCCATGCTGGGAGTGGCTGACACATGCATGCGTACAGTTATAAAACAAGCGTATAAGAAGTTTTCCTTTCCTCAATTCCAAAGTTTGCTACAGTTCTACAAAGTTTTGAAAATATTTGGGCTGAAGGTAAGTGCTCACACGGAGTCACTTAAAATCAAGTACACCTCTTCTCAAACTAACTATCCTTTGCTTCAGCCACAATGCCCTCCACTGGTGGGCAACCTGGGAGGTGATGACATTCTAGAGTGCCAAGCAATCCTTTGAATTCAGATGAAGCACAGAAATTCTGAAATCTGTTCTAAAAATCCCAACATTACCACTGTGTCTGTACAAACTAAGACTGGTATCTCTTATACTGAAAAACCCGTGATCCTATTGCTGTCATACATTCTCTGTCTGGCTGTATTCCCCCATCTCTCATGTTACAGTAACACTGTAATCGTCCTGCAACTGGCACGATGTCTTAGGGCTTTATATACAGCACAGTGAAGTCCTAACCCATAAATAAAATACCCCATGACAGCAACAAGTCATTTTCTGTTAATAACTGGAAGAAACCCAACATATTTTATCCTATCTCTTTTTACAACTATACACACCTAGGGGTTTATATCACTAATGTATTCTGTCATGCAGCACTACCAAAAGGCATATATACAAACTGCTCTAGAAGTGAAAACCAAAGTACATCTGCATAAAAGATTAATTAATTTTTCTGAAAAAAAAATTCAGAAGAATCGAAGACATTCCACATTGGCCTCCTAAACTAAGGGAAGAAAATAATGGAAGTGCGTTTCCTAATGCCAGTTAACCACAAAAAAAAAACCCTGATTTTATTTCCTGAATAAAATTCTTTTCACCCAGTGAGAGTCTACAGTAGGCAGAAGAGAGCACACTGCAAACCAAAGTGCCACACTATCATTACTGGGGCATGGAGCTGAAGTTTGTATCTATTGTCTTCTCCTGAACACAGTTGCTCTGGGATACCTGCTCTTAACCTCGTCAGTCTCACACACTCATTTTCTTTCCCTAAGTCTGAAAATGCAGCAGTGAGAATGAAGTATTTCCCGCAGAGCAGTCCTTTTTGGTTTGTTAATCAGTCAGTGGTCGTCTTCTTTTTTTTTCATTCCTATAAAGTTTTGTGCAGGAACTACCTTCACGCACACTCCTGTTCAAAAACCTTTGTCAGAACACGTTGTTTCTCAGGCCTTCACCCACTTTTTTTCCACAAAACATCAGACAAATTTAGACAAACAGGAACTTGGACTCGATTGCGCTGCAGAAGGAAGAGGAGGCTAAAAGAGATTCCAGAAACACTGGTACAAAAATGTTGCCCTCAACAGAAACTGTGTTAAAGTCCCCCCAGGTAAGTCAAGCCTTCAGATTCATCTGCTCACTCTGATTTTGCAGGGTTTTTTTTTTTTTTCTTCATTTTCTTTTTTTTTTCTAAAGGAATGAACACTTTCTCTCCAGCTATCTTTGTGTTTTCTTTCTCTCTGAACTACTTTATCATTGATTTATTGGGCTACAGTTCCACCACGCTTTTATACTCTGGAGTTATACGATCAACAGCTTGACAAGGTACTGCAAAGAACAAAGAATAACAAAAAGATCATTATGACAACAGACAGGTGAAATATGGATAGAGAGATATAAGATGACCAAACACATGCTGCGTGTGTTTATTAAATTTCTTCTTCTAGCACCAATATGCCCTACCCACACTGCATGAACAACAGTTATAAATAGATAATGAAGAGCCTGTCCATGCCCTAAATTGCTGACATTCTGGATATCAAATGACAGCCACAGCCAGATAAGCTCAGGAAGCAAGTTTATATGATGATGATAAAGGCTAAATGGATGATTTCTTACCTAGATGACTTCTTGTTTCCTTTTGAATGTGTTTAATGTCTACTTCTCTCACCACTTCACGTGGAATTACACCATCCTTTCAAAGCCTTGGGCCAAACAGTTCTGTAAAAGTCTGTATTTAATCACTTTTAAAGTAACAGGGCTATCCAAACAACAGAAAGCTTTTGCTTTACAATCAAAGTACTTTAATTCTAGTAACCAAATACCTTGATACCTCTACCATGATTATCAATATAAGCTTCTGTTAACGCCAGTATTATTCAGTTACCCACAAGCACTGCATATTGCATTCTTGAAACTTCATAAATCAAACTATTCCACAAATATAGAAATTAATCCCAAATGTCACAAATCGCACTATTTCATAACTCAAACCTTCACACAACATTCAAGAACTCTTCTGACAGCAAACCACTCACAACACTGGTGACTCCAGAGTATCACCATCGATTGCCGATTGATATCAGGTCGTTTCAGTGTAATAAATAAGACTTGAGCTAAGGTTTTCCTATGTTTAAGGAAATTATTAATACAGTCACTAGCTTTAGCTATCCTGTAAAGACTTCTGTGGACATGGATCTTTGTTACTAGATATGGTTTGCAAGATCGCTATTTACATTCCATGGTTAGAATTAAGCATTCTTCATTAAATTTTCCACTTGAATTTGCTATGTTGAAAATAAAGCCATCGGGATTTTCTGACAAAAAGAGTATGATTTCCTCCATTATTCCTCCCTTTGATTTTTTTTCCTGTGTTGTTTTAAATACTACTAATTTCTTCTTCCTAACAAGCTGCCCAAATGACAAGGCGCAGCAGGGGAGATACATTAATGCAATCAGAAACGCACAAAAATTACCAAGGTCAACAGCTATTTACATTGCTGTAGCAGTCAGGGACGCTCGTGAAACACCAGGACTGCAGCTACTGGGGAGATCCAGGGTAAGACGTGGTGCCTGTCTCAGAGCTGCCCATAAAAGCAAAGGTGAACAACAGCCAATAGACAGGTGTAAATGGGGACAGCGTAACAAACCCCGTCAACAGAACAGGCAGCGGACTCTGCATATTTTGGGTTGACCTTGTCTCCTGGAGGAACTGGCTGCTCATGGCTTGGAGGGGCATAGGCTTTGCTGGGTAAAATGCTGGCTGGGTGGCCGGGCTTGAGAGTGGTGGTGGAGTTAACTCCAGCTGGCAGCTGGTCACAAGTGATGTTCCCCAGGGCTCAGTACTGTGGCCAGTTCTGGTCCATATCTTTATCAATGATCTGGACATTGAGATCGAGGCACCCTCAGGAGGTTTGCAGATAATATTACGTTAGGCGAGTGTGTTCATCTGCTTGAAGGTCAGGAGGCTCTAGAGAAGGATCCGGACAGGCTGGATCAATGGCCCAAGGCCAATGGGATGAAGTTCAACAAGGCCAAGTGCTGGGTGCTGTACCTGGGGCAACAACAATCCCCTGCAATGCTCCAGGTGTGGGGCAGAGTGGCTGGGAAAGCTGCTCAGTGGAAAAGGACCAGGGGGTGGTGTTTGACAGCCGGCTGAGCATGAGTCAGCAGCATGGCCAGGTGGTCAAGAGCATCCTGGCTTGTATAAGAAATAGTGTGTCCAGCAGGACCAGAGAGGTGATCATCCCTCTGCACTCAGCAGTGGTGAGGCCTCACCTTGAATACTGGGTTCAGTTTTCAGCCCCTCACTGGAAGAAAGACATCAAAGTGCTGGAGCATGTCCAAAGGACAACAAAGCTGGTGAAGTTTCTAGAGAACAAGTCTTGTGAGGAGCAGCTGAGGGAACTGGGGTCATTCAGCACGAAGAAAAGGAGGCTCAGGAGAGACCTTATCGTGATGCTGAGGGACGTGGTTTGGTGGTGACCTGTCAGTGCTGGATTAACGGTAGGATTTGATGATACTGAAAGTCTCTTCCAACCAGAACAATTCTACAATAAGTATTTTGTTTATCATGACCTTAAGGAGAGTTTTAAGAATAGCATTTAAAGGAAGACAACAAAGACATGGAGGATCTTTAAAGGGCACACTTCTCTAACATGAATGACAGACAGCATGGGAATAAAATCAAGAAGGTACCCATCTGAATTTTTATCCTAAGCGAATGAAAAGGCTGGCACGACTGGCCTGTGACAGGAACTGACATTCAGATCAGGAGTCACGGGTGACTCGCAGCATGGGCTACACTGGAAAATACAAGATGAAAGGCATATTTTAGATGCAGGAGGACAGCACTATCAGGGGAACAGAGAACGTGATTAGGAGTTTGGCTGGGGAAATGATGTTTTCAGCAGGAATCAGATAACCTTGAAAAAAACAGTGAAAAAGAGTGAAAACAGTTAAAGACATTGGATGCTTGATTTTCATAATGGATACTATGGGAGATGAAACAGCATGGGAAAAATCAAGAGGCATGGAGAGTCTTAGAGGACATGAGAAGCTGGGACGTACTTCTGCACACACTCATATTTAATACATGCTACAGAATAAGATTTAAAAGGTGAAGGTTTATTTGGGGTTTTTTTCCACATTTAAGTTTCAGCTTGCACATGTATAGAAATCAAGCACATTCTTTACATTATTTACAGATAGATCGTGACACCGATTCCAACCTCGATGAAAAATGCAACAATACCAAACACCAGGTAAGACACACTTTCATTTTCTTGTAATTAACAGCATGAAAGCATCGGTTTGAATTTAGAAGCTTGCCAAAAGTGTACACACACACCCTCTGAAGAGGCATTTTTCCAAAGGATCACAGCTAGTCTTTCAGCCAAAAATGAACACCTCACACCGTTCAAGATGTTTAGAGACTGAACACACACAAGCTGCGAAGCGAGTTCAATAACCATCATTCACGATGTCATGTTAATATTTACTCACCGTCCCTGGCACACCACCAAGACTTTCTTTTAATTTTGCACATCCAGAAGATAAAAGGTGAGAGCATTGGGGAATATCACACTGCAAACTATTCTTTTTATCTTTTGCTGAGAAAAGGATGGCTATAGGAAAGAATTTAATACCCCGTGCGGACAAAGACCGGAGTCTTCACAAAGCCTTGGGCTCCAATACCATAAATAGCGTATGGAAGAGGAATAATTACATTGGCAATAACCATCATTTTAAACAAGAAAACTCAGGTGACACAATGGAATTAAGAGGCAGTGTGATTAAAGCAAGGGATCTCGTGCATAATTAAATCGTAGTCGGCGTGTGGTCAGCACTGCCAATATTTTTTTGTGGTAGCCAAAAGATAACCTGGTGACAGAGGAATTAATGGAAGTGGATAATTACACCGATAAATAATGGGTGCACCTCAGCCTAGACTCAGAAAGCTCTTCAATTATCATTCTTCAGGGAACAGAAGGGTAAAGAGGGAAACGTGTTTGTATTTCTGATACACTTCCCTGTTCGCGTCCCGTGTTCGGTGGCCCTGCGGCCTCACTTGATGGGACAGTAGCTATGTGCAGCACGGGGAGATAAATACAGGGCAGCTGCTGATGTTTCATCAGTTGAGATGGCACCAATAGTGAGGATAAAAGCAGGATGGCAGTATCAGAGCAACTCTCACAAGGGTAATGCTTCACCACTACTACACATAAATTTCTTGGTTACACAGGCTACTTATTTCTAGCAGCCTCTGGCTCCCCTACAGTTCATTTTTTGTTGCCTCCACCCACCATAAAGTTTTACAGTGGATTGCAAACCAGGGAACTCCGTCCTCCAAACCGATGGCACACTAAGCACACCGGATTTATGAATTTTCAGGCAGTATCAAAATATGAAGGAGGAATCTTATCACCAGAGGTGATGCAGAATATCCCTGCCTCATACTACGCGGCTCTGAAACGCTGACCTTGTGCACAGTTAGGGCAAAGTAGCCAAGATCAAGGAGGAAACGAGCATCTCGCTCTTCCAGCGAAGATTTCAGGACCCTACAATCAGTTAATTTCTGTTCCCCTCCAAGATGACTAGAAATCACAAATATCTTTTTAAAGGGATCAGAAGAGGTCACAAAGATAAACTAAAGTTGTATTTTGGCTCTTCCTATGGTATGCTGTCCCATCTTAGGAAAGACATTTTCTCACCACACCACCTCACTTTAATCCATTTCTCGCACCAATACACCCACACTGAAGTCCTTTCCAAAAGCACCTAAGATCTGCAGACAGAAAGTGCCCCGTCAAGAGCTGTGGTTACGTTTCAACATGGAACAGCAGCAGCCCAAACCAAGGCTGGCTTTGTCATATGGATGATGAGAATCTTCTCCCACCAGACAGACAGACAGCAGTAGTTCATGTGCATGCAGTTCACATGTGTGGGACTACAGCTCAAAAGTTATACTCCAGTCTCTGCACACACAGCCCAGGCTTTCACTCCAGCTAGTAAACAGGCTGTTTGGTGGACTGGAACAGGAATGGAGAGTAGACAGGAGGTGGACAGAAATCCTCTCTCTCTCCTCTCTATCGGGACTCATTTTTGCATTGAGCCAAAACCAAATCATACATCTCGGCCAGCTTTCAGCTCAAAGGTCAGCAGAGTACAAAACTCTACTTTGCAGGGTTATACAAGTGGAAGGGGGTGAATACCAATTTGTCTGAATAAAAGACCAAGTAGTACAAGATTACAAAAAGCTATTTAAAACCCACCACTTCTGCATTTCTATAATCTAGCAGTAAATAAAGGAAACCAGAGGCATTGTTGGTGATAGTTGATAGGTTTCTCTTGGTGACGGTTGGCTCTTTTTTTTTTTAATAGCTCATTGATTTTGGACTGCATCCATCTCCAGCATTGAGACTACACTTCATATAGTAATTAACTACAAATCAGAGTACACTGCTTCAGCCAAGGGTTCGGGGTTTTTTTTTCTGTTTTCTAAATTTCATTGCACTTCAACACCATTAACCAGCCACCCCTATTTCAAGCTGGTATGTCAAAGTTCAGGGGAAAAAAAAAAAAAAAAAAAAGTATCAGCAATACTGCAGCTCAGCCAAATTAAAATGGAGAATGTTTTGGAGTCCATATACCTCCGAGTGCCAGTGTCCTATATTACTTATTTCTGGCAATGTTCAGGTCTCTTGATTACTGGGCCCACTAATGTCATCCATCCCAAGACCCACAGAAACCAGCAGACCCTTTCCATTCACCAGGGAGGATGCCAGATTAAAAACTTAAGGATTTTTTTGGATCAACCAGGCATTAATTTTAGGCATTCTACTGACAAAATAACAGCAAGGAACTTTCCCAACTAGCATCTCCCTGTTCCATACAAAGCTGAACGTAAGCACAGCTTTGCCAAATCCCTTGAGTTAGGAGTCAGAGTGTGACAAAGCTGATCTACCCTTCTATACCTGGGATCACCTGGCCCTGCCATTTGTGTCCCCCCTCAAAATCAAAGGAAGTTTTCTTTCAGAGAAACAACACAGAATTATTGCTTTATGACCAGCATGCTTTCATTCAGAGCCTGTGAGTAAATAATTCCTATTGCCTGCTGTAAAAATAAACAGTGCAGTGAAGAATAGTTTGGGGTTTTTTTAAACTGCTGAAGCTCAAAAATTTTCACTCAATCTCTGATACCTGTGAATGTGGTGACTGAAATACAGCGTAGGTTTCAAGGTATCTTGCTCTGCCTCTCTGCAGAGGCCATCAGCAGAAAAAAAACTAAATAAATAGATGGTTTACCAGTGTTTGGATTCTCATTACCTCAAATTAGCCTCAGCGTAAGATGACGGGAGCAGAGCCAAGCTTTCTGTGGGCCCTTACCCGGCACCTGTTAGCACTCCATAAAGGACACAGCAAAGGGAGATGGGTTTCTCTCGGCTGTCTGCCCACGACAAAGCTTTCCTGTCAGACTATTGATACCTCTTCTGACAGCAGCTTGCAGTCTCCACACCCACACCACCTTTCATACACTAACGATGAACCAGTTGCTTGGAAGTGTCCCCCAGGAGTGCACGAGGGAATTAGGAGGTGTGGGGGGGTGTAACAGAAGGATGACTGTGCAGAGTGCCATGGAGTATCCCCACAAAGACATACATCTAAGCTAAAACAATACATTTGTTCACATGCCAGCCTAAAAAAGGTTGAAGCAAAGAAAATTGTAGGTTCAGAGGAGAATCTTCTGGTTTTCAAAGGGGAAAGTGAGTTATAAACCAAAAGTACCTTGTTTGATTATTCACTGAGATAGTTCTCTGGGCATTCCAGGCTGCAGCCACAGAAGCAAAGACACAAAGACAGGCACATCTTTATCTCATCCAAACTGACCCACACTCCAAACTGCATCTAAAACAAAGCCACCTGCGAAGAGCCAGAGGATGACAGCGAGGATCATTACAACAGGCACATTCCCCTCTGTTACGCTGCTCCTGTGACAGTTTGGCACACTTACACATCTCACCCACTTACTCCACCTTGCCTTGGACTCCATTTGGAGCAGAAATCATTAATAACACATCTGTACAGTAAGTAATACCATGGTTATGACTTTAAGGCTACACGAAGAACCAAAACATTATGAGAATGTGAATCCAGCAGCTTTCCATGAAATCATAAAATCACAGGATTGTTCTGGTTGGAAAAGACCTTTAAGATCTTCAAGTCCAACAATTAACCCAACACTGCCAGGTCACCGCTAAACTATATGTCTCAGCACCACATCTACATGGCTTTTAAATCCCTCCAGGGATGGGGACTCCACCACTGCCCTGGGCAGCCTCTTCCAGGCCTTGACAACCCCTTTGGGGAAGAAATTTTTCCTAATATCCAACCTAAACCACCCCTGGTGCAACTTGAGGCCATTTCTTCTTGTCCTGTTGCATGTTCCTCGGGAGAAGAGCCTAACTCCACCCAGCTCCAACCTCCTGTCAGGGAGTTGTCAAGAGCAAGGTGGTCTCCTCTGAGTCTCATTTGCTCCAGGCTGAACAACCCCAGCTGCTCCTCACAAGACTTGCGCTCTAGAGACCCTCAATCCTCCCCCAGTAAGCTGGTTACATTCAACATGCCAATCATCCAAAAGGTTTTGTGACAATGTATGATTCTGCAGGAGCTGATTCTGGTGACATACTTCCCAAGCAGTCAGCTGGCCCTTTCCTTCCTGCCTCTCTCCCTTTCTCCCGTCCTGGTACTAATGGGGAGGGTATTTTACAGCCTGTGCTGATGCCAGTGTGCATCTCCCTGCTCAAATCAGGTGCAACAGCATTGGAGACAGGAGTTCAAGCAAAATACATCCATGCAGAAGCTTGATTTATTATGTGTTTGAGCAAGGACTCAGTTTATAATATTGAGAACTTTAAAGAGGGGAAAAAAAGCAGAACTGGAGCCTTGTGCTAAGGTTATGTATGGATGGGCATTAGCCCAAATACAACAAGCCTGCTGTGGTATATTTAATCAAGTCTTAAAGACTAATTATTTTGCACAACTAAATCCAGCACCTGCGAAAAATGTCTTATTTCAGCTGTGGGCAAAGCTACTTAAATAATATTTTCAATCTCAAAAAGCAAAACCAACCCAAAATCTCCTCAAGTCCAAAATGTCCACAATCAACTGCGATACCCAGGCAGCACAGGAGGAATACTTAACAAAATACCTGTCAAAACTCCTGCAAAAAATTAGAAAGTTCTTTCCTCTTAATACCTGTGGTATATAATTGTGGGTCCTCAGAACAAAGGGGCTTTTGACTTCCACAGAAGAATATAAGGAGATGAGAACTTTAAAAAAAACAAAACACAACCAAACAACATTCTTTGTCCCCTCCCTCCAAAAAGCTGGTCTCTTCTCCCACTGAAATTTAACTCCCACCATTATGCTCTCAAAACTGGACTCCTGAAAATCCATTTCTTACATCATATTATTCTTCAACATTATTTCATCAGTCTGGGTATAATGTGAACAGTATTGTCTACTAGAAGTGCATAAGAATCAGTGAAGATTTCTTTTCCTCAGCAGCAGGCAGCAAGGCTTACTGCTGCTTTGCATTGACTACACTAACAGTCCTAAAACCGTGTATATATACAAGAAAATAAATTGTGTATGAAAATTGTCCAAATAAACACCACCACGTACAAATGAATAAATTGCAGCAGGGAGAAATGGCTCAGATTTGCTAAAAAAAAACCATAAAATAAAATAGCAAGAAATGTGAGAGCTGAAAGGCACCTGAAAACTTCAAAAATAAGGATATTTCTTTTCTCAGACTTTACATGTGCTTTTTGGCACACTCCAGCTTTATCATTTAAAATAGCAACAAACCAAAACAGACCAAAAGGACCGAGTTAATTCAATGCAAAGATCTTCCCTCTCAGCAAATGTTTCATGCAGTACTACTCTTAGCAACAGAGTGGTTATACAGCACAAGATAAAGAGGGAGGCTTTTCACTGACACCTGGGACAAAACCAGAGAACAAAAGCTGCTCCCAAAGCAAAAGAGAAAAGTTACATTTTTCAAGTGTTCCCACCTGATATAGACAGAAGGCCAGCCATAAAAACCTTACAACAAACAACCTATCTACCCTCTTCCAGAAAATGCTTGTAAATTTAAACAGTGTGAAATGTCTAACTGCTACTTTCATTCCATCAAAAGGCTTCATCAGCAATGGACAATAAAGCCGCTGGCCTGACCTAAAGGGGCTGGGAGGTTAATCTATTCTGACCTTATCTTTATTCAGTCATGATACTGAGAGATTGCTTGAATAACTTACCAGCATTTAACAATGCCAACAGTCACCCTTTTACCACAGCGCTTCTCCAAAGTGCCCTCCAAATTTTTTAATCGTGGGGGATTTTAATTTTTTTTTTTTTTTTTACAATTAATTGGAAAATAAACCCAAATGCCATTTCTCACTCCTTGGTACAAAACAGAGGAGAGAGACCTCAATGATCAAAAGCAGAAGAAAATGTTTATCTTGCCCTTGCATGTCTCTATCAGATTTCCACCATCACTTATTGGCAATTTGAGATAATATGCTATCTCTTATTAGCTGTCAATCGCATCTTTTATTTATAGCATTTTCACTAAAATGGAAGAAACTAGACAAAAGAAACCCTACTATTTGGTAAAGCTTGCCTTGTAACAACAGGCTTAATCATACAGAGCTTAACACTTTGTATTTTAATAACTAGTGGCTTGTTCTCAAAGCCCACCCCATGAAGGGTGCGCAGCACTAAACACAGCGAAGGAGCAAGTTTAAATTAAGCACATAATTAGGCCCTCAGAAGTCAGTAAGCTGCATTCATCACTCAGTGACTGATTTAATCACTCAGCTCTCATATATTTAAAGTTCAGCCGATGCTTAAATGCCTTCCTGGAGACAAGCCTCCAGCACTCAGCACTGTGGAGTGCACAATCCTTCACAAGCGTTTTCCTCCCTTTAACAGTGCAATATCCATTTGTATGAAGAAACTAGACTTCCATCAACCTGCTAGAGCAGGGGAGCTTTGAGAGCAAGAGTTACGAGAACAGACTTTCAGTGCAGGTTCCTTTGCGCATTCACGTTTAACTGTGTGGCCGTAACTCTTGAAAACAGATCACTCTTCATGTGGTCTGCCAGGTAGTGAAACATTTTGACACAAAGAGAGTGCTGTGTTCTCATCTGACATATCAGTTAGAGCACTTAATCTTCAGCATCAATAAACAAGTACGTTTTCATTTAGCTTTGCACACCTGTAAATGGTTTAGCAATACAAGAGAATATAAAAAAAATAAAACAATAAAATAAAAGCAGAACCAACCATCAGGCAACTAAATGGCATTTGAAAATGCCTTGAAAAAAATTAATCTGTGCCGATCTCTTTTAAAGTGTTCCAGGGAGCAAGGTCTAAACTTAAATCTATTCCTAATTAGATTTAGGCAGATGCTTAAAATACCAGTAAAGATTAAGTGCCACCACCTCTTTCCAAAAGCAGGATCATCAAAGAAAAGGGAAGTAAACCATAAGCCAGTGAGTACAGCATGTGATGCAAATAAAAACAAAGGAAAGGGCTTTTCCTTTTGATTGAAGGGGATACTTTTATAAACTGGAGCACCTCA